>JAODUK010056472.1:0-42461 GCA_027564635.1 Typhlichthys eigenmanni
AGGAAGCAAGAGGTTATTTTGTTTTGATCGACGAGCTTTCTCTAGAATGATTTAGATACCTTTAATTTACCTAGGCTTTTGAATGGGTCACCAAAACAATTGCCCTCCCAAATTTTTGGAGCAGGAGCCGTCACTGTTGGCCTGTGTGTGTGTGAGAGAGAGAGTGATTGTGTACATTTACATGCATGGGAACAGGGAAAGTAAAATCCATTATTTAAGGTACATTATTTTAAGCTTTTGTTGTGCTTGTTTATTCACAGCTGGGAATGAGCAAATCTCTATTTGTCAATAGCATCACCACAGCAGCGCACAAGTCAATGCAGGTCATAGAATAGTTGTGGTGGCCGCCATGAAGAACAGGTAGGACCTCCCCACGGAGTACTCTATGGTGTTATGGGGCCCAGGCTTTAATGAGGTCATCAAGGAGAAAGATACTTTGTCATTGTAATTCTTTCATCATTATCACCATTAATCTCTTCCTGTGTGTGTGTGTGTGTGTGGTTATTTATATTTTTTGTGTTTTTTTGCAGGCAGAACCCTGCATGTTTAGACACTGCAGTGGCCACACCCTTTCCTGGAATTTACCTATTGAAAGTGCCAATTAATTATGCCTCAAGTGTATTTTGTAAATAGATGAAAGAGCTTATATTTTAGAGAAATGTCCTGCGGCTTGCCACATTGCTGTCTTTCATTATTTTATTATTATGTATTTAATTTGAATCTTTGGATGGACTATGGAAGTGTGTCTGTATATAGGGGGGGTGTGCTCATTGTCAGTGTTAAGACGGCTTCATGGGTGTTAAATTAAATGTTACAAGTTGCGGATGTGGCACGCCGAATTATGAGTCATAGCAAAATTGTCACTCCACAGTGTCTTAAAGAGTGTCCATGTTTTGAGACTTGAAGGGGTAGTAGCATGTCAGTTCAGTCCAGTCAGGTTGATGTTGAGACGTACTTCAGGAAGGTTAGGAAGGTTATATGAAAATATGAAAGTAAGCACAAAAATTGAAACACAAATAAAGAAAAACAGGACTGTGTTACAAAGATGTTTTGTTGCGTGATGAAAGCTGTAGGTCCATAGTCCTATCTACCTATACTGTATGCTAGTTGCGACTAGAGGATTTATTCTTTATTTTGATTCAGATAGCTACAGTAGCCATGCTTTTTGGATTTTGCATTATGCATTTGGAATGGGCTTCGGTTACTATAAGGCCATTGGATTTTCTTGGCATATATCAGCATAAAGCACTGCAAACTTTATATTAAGTACATCAACCACTAACATTATACCATAGCTTTTATACCATAGCAGTAAATATAGTTTTTCTCAAATAATGTCAACATACAATGTTTCATAATGTTTAATTAAATGTGTAACTGTGCATTGTATTTTATGTAGCTCATAACTTTTTTAAATAAATTGATTAATGTCACATTGCCTTATCATTTAGCAGTTTGTGAAATGCCATAACCATGACATTTTAAAACATTTGTACATTTGAGTAATTATTATATTAAAATCATAACAATTATATACATATGTACTGTACTATACAGTATATATAATATAAACACAGATTTAACAAACTATGTAACTGTGTTCCACTCAGGTGATTTTAAAATGTAATCGCAATTAATTGCACATTTTAAATAATTAATTGCGAATAACAAATTGCACATTTTTACCTGCTCAAAATGTACGTTTTAAGTTAATTTTAAGTGATAGATTTTTATAACAAGATATGCCAGCTTTATGAAAATGTTTGTATTTATATTAGGGCTGTCAGACGCCCTGTTATATTTTTTTGACAGCTCTAAAATCCATTGCTTGAATTTACATACATGTAACTGTAAGGTAAAATAAAGAGTTAATGTATAGTTTTGACCAGGATTATCTCATAATCCTGGTCTCATACAGTAGCTCATATCTGAAAGAAGTACATACTTTTGGTCCAACAGAAAATTATCTTAGTGCAAACATGATTTTTGACAAGTGCACAAATGGGGAGTGTGTATGTGTATTTATTAATTTTAGGACATACAATGTTTGAGTTATTCTTTGAAGAGTGATGTTGATACACAGCTTAGTTAAGTACATGTGTATGGTGTTGCATTCACACATCTGTATAAGCAGTATTCATTTAAGTACTATACACTGTTTTCACCATTACAGGGCTATCCTCACCTAACCTATTCATAACATAACGAATTATCTTCAGACATCATGTCAGCCTTTACTCAACACCTCAAATGAATGTCTCCGTTTGCTATTGTTTCCACACACTAATAGCATTTCCATCGAGTGATGACATGTTGCACAGACAAGATCTTGACACTTGCCTGCCTGTTCATTTTCTTGTTCGCTACTTTGATACAGTAAGAGATATTTGCCTATATACACATTTTCTTTTTGCATGACATTTTTGTCATAATCATAATCAATTTGTCATGTTTCAGCATCATAATCCTGAAACTATGGATTTGACATTTTAGCCTATTTTATTACGAATAGTGCACTTATATAGACATACAATACACACATTCTATGCACAAATATAAAATGGTCATTATTTCTATAGAACCTTCATATTCCGTAAATAGAACAAATTCTATCGCAATATGATAATTGTAGACTGGTTTGGGTTATTAATTTCTAATTAATTATAATTAGTAATCCTCCCACCCTCCTAGCACTGACTGCTTTTCAGAACTGCAGATATCAACAACGTTTTCATTCATGCATATGAATAAACACACACACACACACAGACACACACTACACGCAACCCCACCCTTAAACCAAAAACAACAAGCTTAACATGGGTGGAGACCTGGATGTTTCGCTTAGGATAATGTATCATGTCAGAACCTGTCTCCTACGACTTTCTGTCTGCTTGAGGCTATGCCACTGCATGCATGCTATGACCAAACAACATTGTCGTTGATTTCAATTTTTTGAGTGCTAAAAACAGGCAGTCACATTCCATACAGAAGTGAAGATATAAGCAAAGATGCTCTATGAAATATCAGTCGAGGGATACATTCATTAACTGCTAAAAGTATTCGTATGAAAACATGAAATACCCATTAAACCCATTGTAACTATTGTACTGAAATGTTAATTCATGGAATTCATGGAGGGCACTGAAGGAACAAAAAAGCCGGGCGACTAACAGTCTACGGTGATTGGGAAGGCAGACAGACGTCCTGGGTTGGCAGGGAAGACAACATGGGTGGAGCTGATGGACGGGCTACTTCCTCAGGCCCCTCTTGGTTCTCTTGGAGCTGAAAACGGAGCCAGGGAAGTTACTCACAAGCCATTCCCCCACAAACAAGTTGGACAGGACACAAAATGGCGGGTGAGGATGAGGTGTAGCTGAGACACGGCCACAGTTGAGCTAAGAACATCACTCTGGCTGACACGTGACACCAGCAAACATGTCAGCATGTCTTGGTAGCCACACCCGGCCTTACAGCAAGTCTGTACGATAAGCATAAGTTGTAGAGGGGTGGAGTCATTTATATGAATACGCAGAATCGGAGATAAAACGCCGGAGGGTTGTACAATAAAGATTTTCCATGAAGGCAAACACAAAGAGAAAGCATGCACATTACAATGAGACAAGGGCTGCTGATTGGTGCGTTTGAAAACTTCAACTTTGGCCTGTGTGAAGCGCCTGTCTATCTGTCAATAACAGGGAAAGCATCCTCACCTTTTCTGGTGGTCACTCACACGATTCCTCAGCACGTTGATCTGGGACAAAACCTCACATTATCAATGCACAATAACAATATATCCACTACAAAGCCTAACTGTAAGTGCAGCAACTACCCGAACAGTCAAATTGAGAAAAATGCCTTCAAAGTGGTTTTAACTGGCCGCTTTTGTAGTTTCTGCCATTTTAATTAATATTTTGATGAAAAACTAAAACAAATTGAACTCTGACATCAAAAAGTACATTTTTAATAATAACGCACATTGACCAGATAAGTAGTTGCGGTTAGCCTTTGGATGTCATATCCCATCTGACCCTAATGTGTATGTATTTCATTTAGAACTGTATACTTAATGATTCCCAACCCTGGTTCTGCTGAACGCACCTGATTCAAATGAATGGGTCCTTATCCCTCTCTGCAGAAGCCTGTTCATTTGAATTAGGTGTGTTGGAGCAGGGAGACATCTAACCTAGGACCAGGGTTGGGAAACACTTCTCTATAGCAAGAATACCTCATATTTCTGAGTGCTAATCTGGTAGTGCAGATCAAACTTCTCTGACTCCAGCTGGTGCATCCACTCCCACAATTCTTTAGCTTTCTCCCTGTGGGACATAAACACATAATTAGTTGTTTATGGAGATGATTAGTATTATTATATTGCTGTTAACAACCTATAATATGACTACCTAACAACCATAATGTTTAGAATGTATCATTAGCTTTTGATTTATGACATGCTTTCAGTGTTTAGACAACCAAATACATGTATGTACCAAAACCACACAATTCAGTTGTCCTAGTAATGTATTATTATAAAAGTACAGTAGTCTGTCATCAACTGAAAATGAAGAGTTCAGATGGAAACAGCATTTAGCAATTTAAAACAGCAATATATGTATTGTTTCCATATTTGGGCTCACTCATTCCACCTTCATTACAATAAAAAGGCTGTGTGTCACTGAATAAAAACAAGTGTGTGGCTCCATATAAGGAGTTAACATCTTCCAAAAACAACAAATAATTTAAATACTGCCAGTAAAAAATAAATGTCAGATGGACTTGGATGTTTTTGCATCTGAACTCCTTATATGGAGCCACACACTTGAGTCTCTCCTGGCTCATGTTGTCGACGTCCAGCGATTTGCGCCTTTCACTCAGAATCTTCTTCTTCTTCTCTCTCTCCGTCTGCCTCTTACCCGTGCGCTTCTCCGCCTGCCGGAGGGGAGGAGAGGCCGTTATGTGCGGCCAACATAACCGCGGCAAACCCCGCCGCTCTCTCCCACCCAACGCTTACCACCTTCTGCATGTAGCCTCCAAAATGGAGGCTGGTCAGTGTCTTCTTCTTCTTGGCGTCGTCATCCGCCTTCCTCTTAGCCTCCTCCTCCTCCTTACGAGTCCTCTCGTCCTGACGGGGCAGAGTGTGGTTCCTATTAAGGCACTGACCCCCACAAGCCCCTAACTCCATCCCCAAGGATTGTGAGGGTCCTAAGAGGGTGCTGCACTCTTGTCTTTAATGCTCGCTTTGATTAATATTATACATTTTGTTTGTGTGTATGTTTTAAAATGTAAATTGTATAATCCTTGCCTGCATACACATGTGAATGTTATGGTAATATATGTGTGTTTCTTTTTACATTTTACATTTGTTGTTTATTGTTTCGGTATGCATGTGCTGTGCTGCAGTGACACGGCCTCTCACCTCCAAGCGCTTCTGACGTTCTCTGTCCCTTTCGCTGCGGATCCTGTGCTGCTCCGCCCGCTCGGAACGACGCTTTTCCTGTGCAACAGATCAAACAACCCCCCTTCCTAAAGTAAATGGTCTGCAGAGCCAGCCAGGTGTTTAGAGAGCACTGGCTCTCTGCCCAGGGCACAAAGCGTGTGATAAATCACATGAACCCATCACAAAGAAGGTGTCACTTATGAGATGTGAGCACACAAACACACACACCCAGCCAGCAGTCCAATAGGTCTAATATAGCCATCTTATCTCAAACACCTGTGTCTAGACCTGCTCATTATGTAACTGTGTGTGTGTAAAGGGTTTATTTGCCGCTTGCCATGGGCCACTCACAATCCTATCCTTGAGATTAATTATATCCTCCTCCTCTTTCTTCCTGCTCTCGAAGTGGACCTCGATAAGGGTCTGCAACTCTGTCAGGTCCTTCTCCATCCTCTTGCGATGAATATCCTACCGGAGGAGTTGAGCAGGTCAGAGTTATGTCAAGCTACAGGGCTGAAAACATAACCATTACATGACAGAGTTTTGCTATTGCAGTATAGGCTTGTGCACAATAACACAATGCGTCTTCTCACTGGGTTCCAGTGAATCGCCCACTCACATCAAAATCCACCTTCTCTCCATCAGGGATCTTTGGTGGGATGAGGTTGGGCATCATAAATGGCCTAGACATCAAATAAGGGGGCAAGAGAGCTGGTAAACTGAAAGGTGTTCATTATATGCTGCAGCCACGCCAAACTAAATGTGTTGAATGCGTGTTTGTGTGTGTGTGCGTTTGTGTGCTTTATTAGAGAACTCACTTGAATTTGGGTTTAGCTTCTTCTTTATTAGTGAGAGAGTGAGCGAGAGACAGACATACAGACAGACAGACAGAGATTGTGACAAATAATTGGTAATATGCTACAAAATAATAATACATCTAGAAATAAGTCATTAACATAAGTAAAAGTTTAAAAAGTTTAATCTATTTAATATATCTATAATAATAATAATATCATTATTAACATAATTAGTCCAAGGCTTCATAAACACATTATTCTTAACAGGTTATTCAGTGACGTGACACACACACAGGTGCACACACTCAGAATAACACACCACAGCACAGGCCGCCACAAACAGATCTCAGGAACACTGTGTGCTATTTTTATATTTGAGACATATTTGAGACATATTTACCTCCACCCTCCTCTGCTTCCTCTTCTTCATCTGAAACCAGTCACTGAGATTATTTGGGGATTAAATCGACGAGATATTGTCGCACAGTATTAATTTAAGCAATATTAAAGGGCATGAGGAAATAACATTTTTACATTTGTTCTAGTTTTGTAAAGATTCTAGTGAATACTGAAACATTTGTAAAATAAAATGTGTATACGGAAGAATTACAGCGTGCCGGTTGAAAACCTCAATAGGATGTGTAATCAAAAGACATGATTCGTCTCAGATAGTGTGTCACGTCGCTTAAGGGCTAAGGGATGTTAATCTAACCAACACACCACATTTGCAAGGAGACACGGTGACAGTGACACACCTTTCAGTGGGAGACGATACTACTGATTCTGCTAAATGCTAAATAACAGTAAATGGTGAATAATCCTGACTAATGGATCATCCTGACTAATCCTGACTAATCCTGAAACAGACAGTCTGACAACACGTCACCGACTCTGTTAGAAGTCTGCCAGCAGTGAGAGCGAGAGCGAGAGAGATTCCCAATTATCGTATAGTTCATACCGAACAAAAGTAAAGTTACAAAGTCATAAGTGTACTTTATATACTGTAGAGAATATACTGTGTATATATATATTGTACCTGTTACATTCCCAAATTCAATCGAAACTGTGGTACTACCTAACAAACTCTGAATTGCCTGGGTCTATACTTACAACATGGAGAGTGCATGGAAATAAAAATAGCAATAATAGCCACAGATTGAATTGCAACAAAATAATTTACTTAATTTTACTATATACTGTGATATTATTTATAATTATTTCAGTCCATTAAATAAGTGAGCCTTTCCACATTTATTTCCTGCATCTGCATTTACTTAACATAGCATTTATTTCACATTTTTCATCTCAGCATAGAAACAATGCAAGTCCGAAAGAAAAAACTTTGTTTACTTAATACAAATATTTCTTGCATGTACAAATAGTTCTAATTTCCTATTTAAGAAATAACATTTAGATATAAACTACAATTACAATCTATATCAGAATGTCAAGTCAAACCACAACTGATATGAGGGACAATGCATTAGCCTAGAATGCTATACTTTAGGCTACAATTGAGAACATCATGGCTTTCTGGGAAACAACTGTATTTTGTTCTTCCTAATAATTATTCCTAGTAAGTGATATGTCCAGAGTCCATAAGCAAGTTATAAATACTGTATATGGCTATAAGTGCATTCTTCACCTTCACCTTGCTCTTCATTGGTCTCTTCCTCTGCTTCCTGCTCACCAGCAGGCTCTGCCTCTGAAAAGAAAACCAGTAGACAGTAATGTGTTATGGACATGATATGTGGCAGATAGGTCATGAAGCCTGAGTCTGAACAACAACAACAACAACAATAACAACAATACCAATAACAACAACAACAACAACAATGATAAAAAATAATAACAATATTAATAATCACAATAATAATAATAATAATAGCAATAATAATAATAATAACAACATAATAATAATAACAATAATAATATTAATAATATAAATCTATGTGACTATTTCATTATATTATATTGAATTTATTGAATTAATCTACAATTTTTTTATTATCTTTTTATTGTTTTAAACAACGCCTTGACTCAGGTGAAAGTGAACTGACAATGTGTGTGTGTGTGTGTGTGTGTGTGTGTGTGTGTGTGTGCGCGCCAGAGAAAAGACTATTGCTGTTGCTGCTTGTCAGACACAGATATCAGTGTTCTCAGTCCACAGTGAGCTAACCTCCTCTGGCATTTTTAACAGATAACACTCAAGTCCCGGGGGAGCATGCGGAGAGGGAGGATAACGTGTGTGTGTGTGCGTGTGTGCGTGTGTGCGTACGTGTGTGTGTTTGTGTGTCCTATAACTGGTTCTACTCAAATCATATTAAAGAACGCAATGTTCACATAAATGCAGTGAGTTACTAAAATCACAATAAGAATGACAGAAAAAACCCTTAGTAATAACAACTCTTTGTGTGCCTTTCTGTGTATAATAAATATATATATAAAGTTCAAATGGATTAAAAGACAAACAGTATAACTTAGTAGAAAGTAGAAAAGGGGCCATAATCATCTAAGGAGACATCCAAATGGCTATGTTCACAGAGATTACAGTTCACAACATATTAGTAACCCCCCCCCCCATAGCAGTTACAGCATAAATCGTAGGCAGCCTGTGCTTTTCCATTTCTACTAGTCCCTATAAATCCACACAAAAAAAGAGACATATCTAAGAGGCCTATCTCTGTCCCAGGTTTGGTGATGTTGACTTTATTCAATCTAGCTTTGGGGAAGCACCATATACTGTATGTGCTCTGTACACCGTGTGCCAAAAGGTGAACACTGGGCTCTGAGCGCAATGCAAGTACCTTGCTCCTCCTGCTCCTCTCCCTCCTCCTCCTCCTCCTCCTCCTCCTCCTCCACTATCGCCTGCTCCTCTGCCAAGCAAAGCACAAGATGGATTAGTTAAACAGCACAGCAGCATCTAACAACACACACTCACGAAAATACGTCTCTGGAAGAAAGGGAGAAAAAACAACACAGATCTCACATTTCAGCCTTGGCAAGACTAGTCATGATTGGTACAAAGAAAATAAACAATCATGAAATGGGGCGGGGAAAAACAAAACAGAACACATCTTTTGAGTAATGTTCAGATATATAACTGGGAGACAAGTCATTCAACTGTTGCTCAAACATAAATCGAATGTGCTCGCATGTGTACCATGATGGCTGTACTATCTTATACAGGTAAAAGATAGTACAGCCATCATACCTTCAGCAAGCTCCTCTGTTTACAGGAAAACACAGAACAAATGTCACAGGTAGGCTACAACATACACATAGGCTTACATAACACACACACACACACTAGTATTATTGGCAAATAACAACACCATATATAAACTTGCCCGTAATACAACTAATGCCCTACAGTATGTCACTCAGCAAGTCAATCATTTTTCCTCCAGAAACATGTAAAGGTAAAAGCAGCTGGGTACTGCTCTTGAAATTACAGGCTGTACTAACACATAAATACCACACAGGATCACACATTGACAATGTAGGTTTAGGTAGAGCTTAATAAATCAGGATTCATAAATACTTAGACATGACATGAATGGGCCTACAACATCTACAAGCTACTGTATGAGTCAATATTTTATATTAGCTAAAAAAACAAAAACAAGAAACACTATTTTACACCTGCAGTTTATGCATGGAAACCATCTGTATAGAGCCTGTTAAAACAAACAATAAAACAATATGTAGCATTTCCCATTGTCTCGAAGATCAGAAGTGATAGTCTTACCTTCAGCTTCCCTGTGAACAAGATGAGTATGCAAATTACTATCCCAGCAAGATTCATTAACATTAGTCAGCCAAACTTATATAGTAAACATACTGTACACAACAAACAATGTAATATGTAACGCCTGTTAAGTAATAGCAAAGCCTTTACTTATAATATTCACACTATCAGATATTAATTTAAATAAAAATGAAATACACTTACTCCTCATATCCCTCCACTCCACACTCTGTGTCTGACATGGTACTGTAGCTCAGTTGTCGATCAACAAGCCTGGACATTAACCAAAGTCTTAATACGAGAAATCGTCTTCAAGCTCTCATACGTTCATGCAACAATATTCCACAAGTTTACTGTAAATACCCCTTCACACACACACATTCAAGCACCTAGTGCCATACTGTAAATCACACTCACTTGTGGTCGATGGCTGTACAATTAAATTACCAGGTTACCCAGCTTTGTAAGAACAGCAGGGGTCCTGTCAGTTAAACGTCCTCCTGACCATATACCGATGCTGAGCCTCAGCTGATGCAAGGAGACATCGAGAGGGTCTGTTGAGGGGTAGAATTCTTGGGGCCCTTTTGTGTGTATAAATAACTTTTCAGATAGCTTGTGGACTCTCCTATCACATTCCCAAAAAAGGCTACTTGAGATGGCGTGGGCAAACTGTGTCATTGCAGCCGAGAGACAGATAAGCACACAAGGTTGACACACACACTAACACAAGGGCATGGACATGTAGGTTTGTGCACACACGTCCACATGCCTCTGTAGGACCTCACTGACACAACACAGATATTATTTTATCTACGGTACACCCCTTATGCTTTTAAGGTAACTGTGAGCAATGCCACACTGGGTCACAGAGAACCAACATATATTGAGATACAGTGAACAAACAAATGAGATTCTTTCAAAGGGGTTTTAAGTTATAAAACTATTTATTTCTAAAACAGGATCAAAGCATCCTGCCCACACTGATACAGTAGAACAAATAAAATATTTTGGCAGAATAAACAAAAACATAATGAATTAAAACCTATAAACCCATAAATCCCAGCTGCATTAAAAAATAATCACCGTCAGCAGACTTTCACCTGTTTAAAGTGCTTCGAAACTACCAGTTAAATCATGCAACTTGTAGTGAGAGCTTTATACTGTACCAAATGCCTACATTTTTATACACATAATTGTTACATTAATGTTATATATATTGTTTTACAGTTTTCTTGTCTCTTGCTATCTGACAACCAATTTATAATCCATTCCATAACAAATTTAAACAAGAGAAAAAAAGTGTATATGCAACATTCTATATTTAATCTGGAAGCAACATACAAGAACATACTGTACATTCTCTGGATATAACTATCTTTAATGCATCATCAATGACAAAGAAAATAGTCACAATCTTCTGTCTCTTTCAACCAATGATCTTGCCATAATTCCTAAAAAGAAAGAAAGATACATGTATATTATGTATATGCATATATTTGACTTTCAGTAATTGTAGGATAATTGTCTTTTTACTTTTAACAGTAAAGCACATTAGGACAGTTTTATCTACATCATGCTATACTCACCAGACATGAGTTTAGAGTTTGTCACTTGTGGGTTTTTTCATCGGTGTCTTCCCCTCTGTTCTCAAACAAGCTTTTCTTACTAGTGATGTCCACGTGTCTCAAGTCCTGTGAGTTACCACAACGAATCGAAAAATTTACAGCATTAATTAATTCAATCTGTAACACCTTAAAAACCTTTTTTAAATGTTTAGTTAAGGTGAGTTAACTTTAGGTTAACCATAAGAATGCAGTAACATAATTACTAAACATTTATTTTTTGAGAAGAAATCATTTTCACATTACAGATAAATTAACAGGTTACATAATTGTATTCAATATAGTGGAAAGACAATTTATCACTGAGGGCAGTAGGCTGAAAGATATATACTGCCCCCTAGCGGCAACATACTAGTCTAACCTTCCACAAACAGTATGCTGTAAATAAAATGTCTTTCCAACTGACCGTGGGATTAAAAAATGACCCAGGTTGGGTAGTACTCTTGTTGAAAAATCGGTTAATCTTGTCCGATATTCTTGAATTTAAGCTCCGTAATTCCTGAGAAAAGAAACCCTAGGATTAGGATCTACACAGTGACATAGTTGTGTATGCATAGTTTGGGGTCCTGGGTCATGATAACGTACGGTGGTCGAGTGAACGTACCTGTCTGGTGATGCCACTGCTGGCTGAACCATCCTCCGGCTGGTCTCTCTCAAACAGACCTCTCTTCCTGGACACTTCGTCCAACAGAAACAGAGTTCTCTGGGTGACGTCTGGTGAGCGGATGACCTCTTGCTTCTGCGCACACAGCGGAGACAGGAAGGAGATAATACAATGAAGACCAAAACAAGAGGAAAGACAAGCCCTCCATATTACAGTCTTAAGGTGACACTCCTCGATTGGGTTATAACACCGCCAAGAACCCGAAATGTCCTCCACAACACATCATTGAAGTTGGAAACACAAAGTTCAGAGGAGTAAAGTGCGAGCCACTCAGTACTCTGGTGTGGAAGAGTCATGTATTTCTAGACAATGAAAATACTACTACTAATAATAATAATAACAATCATTGAAATTATATCACATTTATACGAAGTGAATAGCCGATCAGTTGTTTATAAGGTAGTTTATATACTGTATGTTTACATTGGACAGTGCAACTCATGTATGACTTAAGCGCGTGTGAAATGGCTTAGCATGTGTGTGCACAGGCTAGGGCATGAGAAATGGATGACACATATTTGACTAATTTTGGTCAATATAGCACAGATGATGTCGTAAAATATCTTTTGAAATTAAAATCTTTTGACCTGTGGAGGTCCTGGCCTGTCTCTTGAGAACAACTGACCTGTGCAGCCTGAGCCAGTCTCTCCATTTTCTCTTGAATGGACCTGGACGATATCCGTTGCCTGGAGCTGGAGAGACACACCGTATGTTCACATTAGGGCTGAGCACTATTTGCATCAGATCTGTTGGAACTAAGGTATGGAGATAAATACACACTTCCTCTGGAAAGGTGCTGACTTTTCCTCTTCTTGATTTGGCTCCTTGTTAGACTAAAGAAACATTTGATATGAACTGGTTACAACGGCGCTTTACAAAACCAATAAGAAGTAAATAAATAAAAAACTGAGTAAAAAAAAAAAGTTATAATAATAATGGATAAATAAACTATATTAACAAAAGCAGTATATTCATTAAACAATTACAACCACACATTACTTTAAGGAAATCTAAAGAATGTGTTTTTTATGAATATGTTCAGTGCCTATAATATAAATTATACACAATACCAATATAATTTCTGACCCATTCATAGACACAATACTGTATATGAAATTCAAAATAAGCTTGTAAGATTTCTTACAGTGTTGGACTCAAACATCTTGGAGGCCATGCGGACACTTGAGCTAAAACAGATGGAGACCTAAGTTACTGACTGAGACAGAAACCAAAACAGGAGGCAGGCAGGCAGTCAGGCAGACAGACAGACAGACAAAGTAGGTCCTACCTTCTCTGTAAAGGTGCTTTATCCTCTTCTTTCTTCTTCAGCATCTGTGAAAGTGAGATGCTGTGTTACTGTGCGGTCACAGTGCTTGTTGTGTTGGAAATGGAAGAAGCTCATCTGTGAGTCCCTTATCAATCTCCCAATGCATTTATGTTTTTAAACAGAGCATCCAGTCAACAGTAACGCTGGCTACACGTGGCTTATCTCTTGGTATAGGCTCACAGGTTGAGAAGACCAGGGCTGGACACAGGCAAATTATGCTGATTATCAGACATGATAGTTTTCATGTAACAGGCAAATAGGCTAACAGGAAGGCAAGGTTGTTAAGTTGCGTACCCTGAAAGATAAAGTTCTGGAGCTCTTTCTGGCTAAGGCAGGTCTGGGTGTCTGTTCAAGGCTGAATTGGTCGCTGGATGAAGATGTAATCCCACCGTCCTGGCATATAAATAAGAAAAAACAAAGAAAAAAAAGGTCAACAGTGTATTTTCATTAGTGGGACAAGGTTTGTAGGCATTTCTTTATGTTTACACAAGGGGGCGCCATTGCTGTATTTCAATGACATACAGGCAAGTAATATTCAAATAAAAAAGGAGGTGTGTTGGTGGTCATGATGTAATCCTCTACCCTTTCTAAAGTGTAATTAATTACTAGTCTGCAAATAGTAGTTAATGGTTAAGTGCAGCTTTAGAGAAAGCAGAAAGTACAAAGTGAATTTCCTTTCCGGAATAAATAAAATCTAATCTTGTTTTGGATATGGATATGATAGTATATGTGTGTGTGTGCAGTACCTCCCGTGTGTGTCCATTGTGTACAGGGCTATGAGCTCCTCTATGAGAAGGACTCTGGCTGGGAGAGAAACAGTGTTGTCTTGGTGAAAGTGGGGCTGTCGGAGAGCAAGGGCTCATTGGAGTAGAGTGGCCACTCCTCTCACTGGAACACGGGCTCTTGTCCAGGGAGATGTTGACAGAACTACAGGGGTCAAAACACATTTATTATATATTAATATAGAATATACTGTATAAATAGGTTGCCTGTCAAAAATCTAAATAACACTTTCCATTAATACAGTGAAATGGAAGAACCGCGTCCATTTCATGGAAATATTATATCTGACCTTACAAACTTGCGGGATTCTGTAGGTGACTTGAGGTCAGTGTCTTTGCCCAAGGACTCTCCATTTTCATGCTAGCAAATAACATCAGAAGAACAACAAAATAACAAGTGTCAGTATATGTTTTATATAACCTAAGTAAAACTTGACCTCGTTTGTAGCAATTACATATCGTTGTTGACAGAAAGCGTAATAAAAGATAAAATCCACATTATTACCATTACCATGGCTGCACAGTATCACAGTTTTACTGCACATTTGCATAGTCATTAAGTTACATAGACGGACTTTGAAAGCATTTAGTATAGATATGAAATACTGTAAGGTACACGGTGATATATAGCAACATCAAATCAGCATTCAAACAGAGTCAATTGCTACTTTAAATAAATAAAAAATAGTTGTCTTTGCATCTGAATACTGTGTCTGATAAATATGGTAATAACTGTGTCACGACAAGGACTGTGTCCATTTCTTTTATGCATTTGAAACTATCAGGCATGTTTGTGAGGGAATGTGGATCAAGTATTCAGTGAGCAGTCATTTTCCCAGAGGAAGAGAAACCCATCTGGCTCAGAATCTGGAAAATGATTAACGCCATCTGTCGCCGTGTGGGGTAACAACTAACAGTGCTTAACCATACTGCGGTTAGCATTCAACGTTTAAGGTTACACACAACATTTCTATACTGGATCCCTTACACCTTAAAAGGACAGCAGCAATAATTCCCTACAAGAGGAGTTTATATGTATATGCAAGTTAAAAATGCTAAATCTTAAAACCACTATGATGCTTGTTAAAATGCTTTCACACTCTATTATAAAGTACAAGACATGTTTAAGCCAATGCAGTAGTAAATGGTTGATTGACACTGTGATTGAGACCCCTGTTCTAGGATGTGTCTTGTGGACGTACCTGTCTGGTTGGGATGGTAGTTCTCGGTGGGCTGGGGCCACGCAGCGGATTATTTGTTGTGTGCGTGGGAGCCACCTGTCTGCTCACACCCTCCCACCCTTCCTCTCCGTCGGCCAAGATCTCCACCCTGGCTCCTGGTCCGTCCTTATCCTCCTTCACATTCTCCTCCAACTCCTTCCGTCGCATCAACGTCTCCAAATGTCTTAACCTCGTCCTCTCTGCCCGCATGTTCAGATCCTCCAGGAACTTCACTTGTAGCTGCTCTACACTGGACACACGCACACACAACATGCATGATACACGGTCGCTAGAGAGAGAGAGAGAGAGAGAGAGAGAGAGGAGACCATCTGTCCTCAATCATATGATCATGTTTCTTTTATGACAGGCTTCTTAGTTTCTCTCCATGAGCGACAGCATTCTTTGAAGAGCATTTCTGCTTCAGGTGCTCGGTTGTTGATGTTCCTGACAGCTTTTATGCACCGCGTGGTGTCAGGTTATCTAGTACACTCAAACACCACATCGTCATCTCCTGGTTTTCTCTCTTTGTTGTTAAAATATATCTGTTTAGGAGGGCAACTGTGGGAGGTGAACTCTGCATTATTTTGCTAACCAACCCCGGTGGCTATGTAATGTATGAGAGAGGGCAGGGAGAGAGAGAAGACTATAAGAATACCAGACAGAAAGGGCAAGGAAAACAGAGAAGAGGATAAGAAAGAAGAAGAAAGACAAACAGTGGGCCTAAAGCGGACACCTAAAGTGGCAGGTTTGTGTGTAGGTTGACCAACAGACAGGGGGATAGATTGATTCATTGTGTCTTGACTTGACAACCTGGTGTCAGAGGGGGAGTCACTCCCATGGGTGCTGTCATTGGGAGCATGCATGGCTCCAGGTGGCAGCTCCTGGTCTATGCTGCTGGAGCTCTTGATTCTCCTTCTCCTCTCTCTCTCAACCTCCTCCTCATCTTCCCTAGTCCACTGGAGCGCTAGGCTGATATGCAAAGGGTATGGAAATAGAATGCAAATTAACATAGCTGAAAGGCGCCTTAACCTAAACGCGTTATTCTAATATATAACTCTATAATAAGCTTTAATTTGTTTGGAATGTTAGTAAAGGAAGTAAGCTAGCGTTTATAGAGAAACCGGCTTTACTTGTTAACATATGTCCAATAGACTGATAGTTTATCAGTTAATATTACCGGTAATAGCCTATGACCCTTTTGTACAAGAAGCGATGCGATATATGGAAAGCACGTAGATCTAGATGTAAGACATGCTATTTAAAAATGTATATTATAATAGGACTACATGTTATAGCTCATTTGCTACACTTCACGTCAAATTAGCTATTACACACCTGAAGGTTAAGAATGTTTACAAACCGCATTCAACCAAAATTACATAACAACTTAAATTAAAACAGCGCTAACAATGTTACAGTGCCTACTCTGTGTCTTTTCATCCTGTAAAAATAAGTAGGCTAATGTAGCCTACGACACTGGCATGCCAAAAATAATGTAACATTATTTAAGTTCCACAGTCCCTTGACATCATGGCCACTGCAGTCACCGATCTTACCTGGACAATGCCGACCAATTTTTCCGACTGATAGACATTTTTGGCCAATACAGTCAACAGTGCAATGGTGAATAGCCTATTTGGATACCCTGCAAAGTTGTTCCCTCAGACACTGACAAAAGTTCACCGACGCACTCCACAGGCAACAATCCAATTCAACAGTTCTGCAACAATAAATCCACCTTTACCCTCCTGCAGGAGAGTCACATGACCGACTACCTGTGGAGGGAGGGGGAGAGAGGTGGGGGGTATGTCCTTGTATGGTGTGGCAGTGGCAGTTTAGTTCTATTTATCCATACACCTTAACATAGTTATGATCACTCTCTACCTATTTGAATATGGACCAAATTAACCATGCAGACTTTTTTTTTTTAAGTTCTTATGGATCTTATTCCTATGGACGCTATATACAGATATACTATATATCTTGTTTCATTTTGTCTTGAATTTTATTATGTGTACAGTAGTTCAAACTTGGAAGTGTATCTCTACAGTGAGTCATCTTGTAGATTGTTTGCTCTGTTGTTTGAGACCACACCTTGTCATTGAACCAGGTGTGTTGGACTCTGACCCAGGAACCATCCTGCTATGCATTTAATACTCTTCTTTAGATGTGTGTATACATATAAATGCTACATTTGCTGTGTGAAAGCCAGTTGATCGATTACCATGAGAAATTATTAAATACCCCAGAGTAAAAATAATCGATCTGGTCATATATCTGTTATTTGTTCAGGCAAATTAATAATTTGTCAGTGAAACGGGAAGATGTTTGACATCTACCAAGCCAATCAAAGGCCAACTGTATCAAACTAGTTCCCAAACACGACACCTTGCTCATGAAACATCATGAAAGTTTGCATGTGTATATATATTTCTAAACATAGCTACTAAAGTGTGTGAGCTGGGTAGATCCAAATATGTGTTCATGTTTGTATGTTTATTGCCCATATTAACAGCACTGCTCTCACCTTGAAGTGAGAGCAGAGGATGAGAAGATAGCGATGAATGTACAAATGAATAATGTCTTTTATTTCTTTAAGCATACCAACTTACACCTAGTGACACATTACCGGTAAGAGCTATTTGCATTTGAGCAGATAAGGTGTCAGAAACAAAAGTGTCATCATATAAGCACTTTGCAAAATAGACAAAGACCTTTTACAAGCGTAAGTAGAAAGCTTAATGGAAAACCTAATTGAAGTGTGCAAAATGATTATGGCCTAGTATACTGTATGTCATTCCCTTGTATGTAAAAGATTTAAAACATAAATATTGTATTACTTTTTTATCTCTCCAACATCATGACCATACAAAACTTAAATTAGTTTTATGTTGTTTGTTTTGTTTATTTTTGTTTTGTTTATTTTTCATAAATTCAAAATATTTCAACAAATTGTTTTATTTCAGGCAAACAATATTACAGAGTATATCTGTTGTGTAACTAACGCAAACAAACATTGTATCATTCAAATTGCTCAGGTCCGGTTTTGATATCAGTTATGTCAACACAAATCAAATTAGACAATATTATGCCAGATATATTTGCAGATAAACTCAGGCATTGAATAGAAGGCTGTCAGTTCTTGAATGAGGAGTGAAACACATTATTTTTACAGTCGTGTTGAAATGTTCTCATCTTTGTGGTGGATTTATACCTGAGGAAGAAAACAGGCATTCAGACTAAATGGGTGAACTACAAACACCTATTCAGTTGCATATAATGTGACAATGATAATAAATGCTCACCTTTCCTAACTTCTAGACCTCATTGGACAGCACCCTTAGCAGCATCGAACATCTTCTTTCTGCCCTCCATCCCTGACATAGCCTCGACGTTCTTCCGCCAATCACTGTCCTCCACGGGCCTCTTCTGAAGGAAGTAGGGAGAGAAAGCCAGCCAGACAGACCGACAGAGCAGACAAGACAGACGGACATACAAAACACAAACACAAATACATCGTATGAAAACGAATGATAGGACTCAATGTACTGTATATTATATCAAGGAAGCCATTTTGTTGACTTCGAGCCTGGGAAGTAGTCCAGAGATTTAGAACTTCCTGTTATCAATTATTGTTACAAAGCCTTTAATACCCACATTGTATCTCCAATTATATTCCACCTATACTAGTTAAACTGGTTTATAGATCAGAATGCCCACACACACATACACTCACATTCACATAAACACACTGACCATTTAGCAGAACCCATGTCGTACAATGGAATCATTGTCTTCTGTACTGTGCTTCAACTCTCTCTCTCTCTCTCTCTCTCTCTCTCTCTCACTCTCACTCTCACTCTCTTACTCTCTCACACACACGTCCCCACCCTGCTCTGTACCATACTGTCTCAGACACACACCATTACATTCTCATGCATTTCATAGCATCTCATGCACATGATGTCATTGCTGTGGTGTTTCACCATAATATGTCCTTGGCCTGTCGCCTATGCAGTAGTGGTTAGTTCTCTGTGTCTTTGCCTGTAGGCACCTCTACATTTGCAACACACACACACACACACACACACACACACACACATGCACGCACGCAGGCACACACACACAATCTGGCTCCTCTCTACATCTCAGATCTTCTCATAAGACATCCTACCTTCAGATCACTGGAGCTACTCTCATAAATCTGCCTTTTAAATCTAATTTAAAGAACAATTTGTTATCCATGGCTTTTAGTGTGTCTGTGTAATACTCTGTCTGTGTAATAATGATTTTATTATTATTATTATTATTATTATTATTATTATTATTATTAGTAGTATTATTATTATTATTATTATTATTATTATTATTATTATTATTATTAGTATTATTATTATTAGTATTATTATTATTATTATTTCCTTTGCTGTCTATAGCCCATTTCTCGCTCTTACTCTATACAGCACTTTGGCCGGCCTCTGCTTGTTGTTCTGTAAATAAAGCTGACTTGACATGACACACACACACCTTCTCTGTGTCCTCTTTCTTGACTGACTTAAGGTTGGCCCGGAGGTCCATGGACACTTTGTGTTTGGAGCCCAGCAGTGAGCGTAGGATGGCATCAGCTGACACACGGACACGCCGCAGATTGGGCCTCTTGAACTTTCCGCGGAGATCCAAAACCTTGATGTTCAGGTCCTTGATCTGACCAGAGGTTAGACGGACATCACAACGGTTTTCATTGCGCTGGTTCATCATCAGTTTTGGGCAGCAACAAGTTACTGTAATAGTATTATTTTTTCCAGTAACAAGTATTGTAACTAATTAGTTTTTCCAAAATGTCAATAATATTCCAATTACTAATCCAAGCAATGCTGTATTACTGCGTTACAAGAACGAGATTTCTGGTCCTAGCAAACTTAGGGTAGGCTAATTGAACCAACCTGTCCAATCATCTGGTTTGAGAGGCTGCAATGTTTTCACCTTGGCAGATTGTTGACTCCTAAGGTTCATTATTGTTTCAATAAAGAGGATTCTATTCTAAAATGAGCTGGCTACACAGGTTGTCATTTTTACAAGGGGCGAGGCAGGGTAGTGACTGTAAAAGTAATGTAGTAATGTAATTAGTAATGTAACTAATTACTTTTAATACCCGGTAACAGGTAAAGTAATATCATTACTTTTTGAAGGAGTGATACATAAGCAGTAACTTATTACAATTCCTGAGTAACATGCCCAACACTGTTCATCATACCAATAACAGTACTGGTGTGTCGAGGTCATGGTATTACAATCTTTACAAAATGGGGCACTTCGTCTGGGGTACTTTCTCAAAAACTAATTTTAGGTGTCATAATGTGTTACAGACTACAATACATATACAGTAATTTGGGAAGTTTATTTTATTTTACAGTGGTACCAGGTCTTACATACTTCCTCTTTGTACTGCATGGATTCTATTTTTTTTGTCTGAATAGTGAAGTGCAGGCATTGTATAGGTCAGTTGATTTATCAGAAAAATGCATGACACTGTACCTCCCGAGTGTTAAGCATAACTTTGGCTTCGATATCATACCGCTCCTCATCCACCACATCAATCTTGGCGTGGAGCTCTTTGCACAACTCCTAGACACACACACACACACACACACACAACAAATAAGTCTGCACATTCATCAACTGCATCCAGCTGCATTTTGGTATATGCGGTGTGCTCATAGAACTATATAAATCATGGGTGTGTTGTTATGTGCACCCCCTGGTGGTAGATTTGGACATCTCTTGTGATGTTCTGTTCAGCTGTTCTGGTTGGTGATAATGGCTGTCTATTTAAGAGCACCAGAATCAGGCAGCTGGACCCTTGCCTCGCGAGCTTCAGTTGGACGTCGCCAACAGACACAGATATCTGGTGGTGTAAAGTTAATCCTACCTTTTCTCTACCCCAGCTGCAAGCACAGCAGATAAACTTCAGTTCTGGTTCAGTTTAAATGATTGTACTTTTGGTTATTTGGTGATTTGGTTTGACTATTGTTTCACATGGGTCCAGTACTGGTAGATTGGTCTTCCTTAGATTTTGGGTAGGGAGGTCCCGCGACCCATTATGGTTGGCCTGTGAGCCTGCTTCCTTATGTTTGTTTTTGATGGGTCCTTCTTATCCTCTTTGTTTATTTTTCTTTTGATAGTTGCAAATTACTGTAGCAATGTTGGAGCATCGTAATGCATTTCAATTGAAGCAAAAATGGAAAGGCATGTTAGAAAAGTTAAACAATTAAACAAATATTGTATCTGTTCACATTGGGTTATGGAGCTGGTGCACCGGTGGTAACGTGTGCACTTTACCTGCAGCTGTGTGAGACTCATGTTACTGGTGTGCAGTGGAGGAGCTCTCTCAGCCAGGTACCGGTCTTTCTCCTCCTCCTTGACGAACATCTCGTGCTCCAGTTCCTCCTTGGCCTTGGTCACCATCATACTCTGGGTGCACACAAACCAACATTAGTTTTTTGAGCTGTAAACGAGGTAATATGACTGATCTGTGACGAGACATATCAATGCTGGTGTTAACCCCTTGACACCGATTGAGGAGTATTCGCGACACACCAGTTCCAGTTAGACTGCAGCCGTGATAGCGTATGTATTCCCCAAATTCCCAACATAAACATTAACAATCTCATTTAGCATCACCTTGAAAGCAAAAACACACAATGTTTTTTTTTCCTATTATTGGAAATATATTCAGGTGTCAAGGGGTTTTAATATTGACAAAATTCCCGTTTTTCTAAAATACGTATTTTATGGCTGAAAACAGATATACACAACATATCTGTTAAAAATTACCCGAGGACCTGGCTGGTTTTCATCGGTACTTACAGACAACTCTGTCAGACAACTCGGAGGTCAGTTATTTCTCAGTTGAAATGTTTCGATTTCTGACTACCCCGAGTTCACAAGTAGGATCACAAATAGGATCTCCGACTTTGAGTGGCGTTCTATTGTCTTTATTTCTAGTAGGAGGTAGAAAATTCTCGACTTCCGAGTTGTCTGGAACGCAGCAAAAGTACACTCATACGTCATCAAATTCAAACCTTAACGTTAATGAAGGTCCCGGTCCCCTCTCAGCCCCTCCCCTCCCATCACTCAGCTCTGACGCATTTTTCAAGTTGTGGGTGGAGTCAGGCTCAGTGCTGACTCCACCAAGGTTACACTTTGCAGTTACACTTTAATATGGATCATGCAACATGTCTCTTATGCTCGAAAGTATATTATTCTGTGGTCAAATGTTATTGTTATTGATAATTAATTTGTATTTATGTTGTATTTGTATTCATATATTATATTTATGTCCATCCATCCATCTTCATCCGCAGAGTCGGGTCGCGGGGGCAGCAGCTCCAACAGGAGACCCCAAACCTCGTTTTCCCGAGCCACATTGGAAAGCTCTCACTGGGGAATCTGAGGCGTTCCCAGGCCAGTGTATTTATGTTTGCTTTTTCATTTTCAGGACATAATGCAGAATTTAGTTGTACTGCAAGAAGTTGTGAAACATGTCCAAGCATGTTATGAGATTGCCCTCTTGTGGTCACATTAATACATTACAACACAATGGTCTCCTGAGTCCTTACCTTCAGCATCAGCTTTCTGGAAGCTGAGATCTTGGATTTCCTCTACAGAGCACAATAAGCAACATTATAGACACATGCAAAACAGATCAGTTAAATATTAGAGCGATTATCCAAATCGTAATTATCGGTAAAATAAAAAAGCACATTACCTCATTCCTGTAAAAGATAGAAAGAAAAGTTATATGGTTTAAAAATAGCACAGCTTTGAGCTAATACCTAAACCTTTTGGTATTGTATATTGTATTGTAAATAAGTAGGAGCGTAAGGACTCGCATGTGGGTGAGTGTGTCTGTGAACATGAACACAAAGCATGGAAGACACTCACATTTGTTCAGGCATCTTGATGGGATCTCGAACTGGAGGGCAGACAGGAGAGATTAGCTATTGATTCACACAAGCACACATGCACGCGCATGCACGCCCGCACACGCGCATGCACGCCCGCACACATACACACACAGAGTCTCAAACAGTTGTCAGTGTTAGTTTGCCAGCTTGTGCGGTCATATCATCTTTCTCTCAGAGCTATAGGCAGCTTTCAACACACTAGTGGACCTGGCAGCTGTCATTGTCATGCCATAGAGAACCTATGATGGAGCATCCTCACCTCTGTCTTAAATAATAATACATCATTTAGAATTACTAATATAATTATAGTAATAGGTAGATATAATAATGTGCAATACATTATTATAACTCTAATAATGCCTGCATTAGAAGTCCTACTGCAGTACTTTGTATGAAATTGCTTTCTATGCAAGTTTCCTTTAATGAAATTCAATATATATTGAGTTAGCATATTATCTTGCAGTCTAAATGGATAAAACTGGAGTAATTGATGAGAATATCACCGTTAAATGTAAAAATCTATTGTACAGTCACACATGCAGGACTATGAGGCGAGACAATGTTTCATGCCCGCTTGCTGTCAGCAGAGCTTTAACAGTGTAATGTGGCTACAGTCTCACCTCCCCCCCCCCTCTCTCTCTCTCTCTCCCCCCCCCTCTCTCACTCTCTCTCCCTCTCTCGCTCTCTCTCTCCCCCCCTCTCTCTCTCTCTGCTGTGATGATCATGTCTCACCTGTGCTTCGTTTACCTCATAAGCACCCTCAATTGGCTAAACTGAAAGCTGGGTCTCACCAAATGAGGGTTTATGAGTGACACCACCCAAGAACTCTATTGTGTGTGTGTGTGTGTGTGTGAGTGTGTGTGTTCAAGTGGGTGGGAGAGGGTTAGAGACTGCGCCAGTGGATTAGGGAAATTCCAGGCAGATAACCATCCCTCCCTCCTTTTCCCTCATCCCCTCATTTTCTCCTCAGGATTATCTCAGGGAGAGGAATTTAGAGTGGCCAGCCTCCCCAAATAGACCAGGGGACAACTGATGGACAGGCCTGGTGGAGAGGATTGTGTGTTAGGGTGCCCAGGCCGGCTTAGGGATTTAACTGGGGATGCTCTTCTCCAAAGTCTGCCAGGTCAATGTTCAGAGTAAACAGTTAAAATGCACCATTATTAAGCCATTATTTATTAATATTATCATTATGATTATGATGATTTTTATGTTTAGTTGTAGTAGTGTAGTAGTAGTAAGATTAAAAGAATCAAAGGTGTACAGTACTGTATTGTTGTGTTACAATGTAATCCATAATCATTTAATATACATCAAAAGTATGCTTTAAATTAGTGAATTAATGTCAGTATAAACACAATGCTTTTACATTACAAATATAATATATAGACCTACCTACATAGACCTAAACTGTACAGTACATATGAAATGAGCAAACACAAATATACATTCACCTTACCTGATTCAGTGACGCAGATTGAGGCTTACTGGGAACAACCAGACAGAAACAGCCGGGACTAAGGCAGAACTGGATGGACACATCAGAGATGGCTATGGATAGAGTGACCACACTCTTTAACCACACCCCCCATTGTCTATCTCTCTTTTTATCTCTCACTCTCTTTTGCTTCAGTTAGTGGAGGCTATTATTAGTTCAGCCTCTCTCTCTCTCTCTCTCTCTCTCTCTCTCTCTCTCTCTCTCTCTCTCTCTGCATATTTGTCTTTCAAGGATTCATTATAAATCGGGGGGCTTTACAAGACCAGAATGGCCCAAGAGGAGGCGGGAGGCTGGCTGCGAGATGACCCGTTGGCGGGTGGTGTTATAGGCACTCGCTGGAGACTAGCCATGCAAAGGCTACCAATAAGGCTGGAAAGTGAAATCACACCAGACTAATAACGAGAGCACTGGTGCTAATGACACCAATGACGACACTGGCGCTGTGCTAACACACACGTAGAAATAGTAGCATGTGTATACAAAGAGCACCTGTCATGTGGTAATGACAGCGGCCGCCTCAACTGCTACCCTATGAAATGTTTTTGTTCTCCCACTTAAACCATCTATGCTATTTATTGCCCATACACACCAATCCTTTGGGGAAGGGATGGAGATACGGGAGAGAGAAAGAGAGAGATAGATAGATAGATAGATAGATAGATAGATACTCCAAATTGCTAGCCATAAAATCATACACAGTAATATTTGCGCAACATACATTCGTATTTGTTTATAGGCATGTGCAAACACACAAACTTTATATTTTCCCCTTCAAAATGCTACTGCTACCAACACTTGAAAGGCATTCTGATAACATTTAGTTGGCACTTTCTCTCCGACTTCAGCACCTGTATTACAACTTGATCCTAACATTGCAGAGATGCTGTGAGAGTGGTTTAAGAATGTTGCGCGTCCAGAGAGATAGCATCCGTAGACCACAGGCCAACCACGTTCAATGAGGCAAACAGAGTGATTCTGGGTTACTGTGAGATATTTCTCAGAGCACAGCAGTATTTGAAGTCTATACTGTACAGCTGAATTACATTTGGAGAAAGTTAAAGTAACTGTTGTATGATGCAGCTTCAAGGGGATTATTGTACAGTGCACAATACCTATATGAAATCAAATCAATGTGATGACCACATGCTAGAAATAACAATACTCTCATATAAATACATTTCAATATGCTTTCTGCCCCATATTATTCTGTACTGACATTATTATTGATTATAGGCTATTATTAAGAGAAGACAAAGACAAGACAAAACATCTCATGTTGTGTCATGCACCCGGAAAGTAACTTTTTGTTGTCACATGTAGTGAAATTCATCCTCTGCATTTTACCCATCCCTCAAGGGAGCAGTGGGCAGCCGCTGCACAGCGCCCGGGGACCCAACTCCAGATTGAAACCAGTGTCACTGGTCACACGGCACTGACATGAGAGTTAACCTGACATGTTGTTGGGGTAAGCTGGGTGAAAACCCACAAAGACACGGGGAGAACATGCAAACTCCACACAGAAAGCCGGGGCGAACAAAGTTCGACACCCGGGACCTTCTTGCTGTGAAGCCACACAGCGATATCCACTGGGCCGACGTGCCTATTTTCTCCGGCAAAAACCACTGTCACATTTACCATGACGTGTATGTCTCTATCTCTGTGTCTATTGTACTGCATTTTTGCTATTGCCATGCCTGGGCAGAATGCAATGTGCTCCCAGCTGAGAGGTGTGGTGCCCTGTTGTCTAAACAAAATGCCATATGGCGTCAATCTTGCTAAGACAAATATGCATGATTCCATTCTGCAAGATTTTACTTGGAAAACACCAAAACAACAACATTATGCAAATCATGCTATTTTCGGTCAGTGTATAATTGTTTATACATCTACTGAGAAAGACCAAAGCAGAGGTCATTCTGTTTGGAGAAGAGTATATTGCTACTGTATATATACACACAGCTACACATTGCTCTGGAGAACCTCTTTATGTATACTTTAGCTTGTAAGCTTAAACCATCATTGCAGTAGCCAGCACTCACACCCAAGTGGTATATGTTCATGTTAGCTTAGCGCAGCGGCCTTTAGAGATGCTAGCTGAACTGGCCATGCAATGACGCAATGCGGTTAGCTTTGGGGTTTTCCATGACTTCCACAGAGCTCAGCACAATACAGTCTTTATTCCTGTCCATAACTGCATGCCAACATAGTACACACACACACTGAAATATGCTCTACAATCTCCATTATACACACACACACACAAACATATGCTAGAACAATATATGCAAAGAAAGACTACATGATTAGTCAGCTGATGCTGCAAACTGACTGAATTTCCTATTGGGACTGGCACTGCACATTATCTTTCATACATGTGTGGGGGTGGATATTTGTCTGCACATGCCTGAGGCTCACTGTGACCCTCATTAACAGTTCACTCCACGACAAAGGCACCCTGACTGATGAAAAATGAATAGAGTATAGACTAAAGAGAGAGAGAGCGAGAGCGAGAGAGAGAGAGAGAGAGAGAGAGAGAGAGAGTGTGTGAGGGGGGTGGTATTTTCCATCAACATTGCAGCATAATTGGAAGCAGATGTTAGATTAACAGTCCATACCCAAACAGGGCACTTGCAATTCACTAAAATCAAACAAAATTTACCCCAGTTTTACTAAGAAATTACCTCAGACATTGTCAAGTAAACAAACACATATTTAAAATGTTTATTGTATTGTAATACTGTGTATGGTCATGTTCTCATGTGCATTTCATGTTATAAACATTATTTGCAACATCACTGCTCAGTCTATGAACACATTTTGAAACAAATGAGTCAAACAGGGGATAAACTTTTCATTCGACAAACTTTTTTTTTTTATCCTCCGGTTTCAGGAAAGTTTTGCCAATATATATATATATATATATTTTTTTTAAAGTAGTGTTTGAAAATAAAATTTTCTGAAAAATCAAGGTGCTTGTGGTGCACTGCATCACAATTCCAACAAAAGTACACCTCTACTGTACAAAACAACATATTTTCCTTGCATTTTAGTCAAAGGCATCATTAAGGAAATATAAATGTTAACACTAATTTAATCCATGCTTTTAATACCAATGGTCAGTGTTCTATGATGGCATAAACATGTAACTCATGTCTGGTGGTGCAATTGTTTTCATACACAGATAATATTATGTGATCTTCTCCAAATATTTTGCTATTGGTTCTGGTGAATCTCCAATCCAGATTGGTTCTCTCCCAGGAAGTGGCTACCCTATAAAACAAGAAAATTGCCTAATAATATATACATACATACATACATACATAAATACATATATAATACTTTACACATAACGTCAAATTATTAAATGTGAGACAAAATGTAACAATATATATCGGGAATAATTTTACTTGAGATAGAACTTGTGGTTAGTTAAAATACATACAGTCACCAGGGCAACTAAGTTAAATTAGGTACATGGCTGCGGTTCTCTTGAGGAAGCGCCTTCTTGGATTCCACGGCCATGAGCTCATAGTTCAAACTGACTCTCCCCATTAACACCAAGGAATTCTCTGTTAAATATTTTGGTGTAAGATGTTTTTAGTAGTGGCCGCAAACCAAGCGTGAAATCTATACTGGAACAAATTGAGGATATAGCCTAGGCCTACTGTATACTGTAGCTCTGGGTGTCCAACATGGGGCATGTAGACAGATACTGTATAACCTACTATATCCTACATGTAAACCTGGGGTTTGTTTTGTGTACTGTATCTTAAGTGTATAAGTATATATGTGTTTACAGTACGTGGCTGCCTAGATAAGAGACATATTATTTTAAAGATCAACCTTATGTTCCTTGACATGTATGTTGTATGACACAAATAAAACATATATATTTGAGAGTTAAACCAACATTACAGTAGCCTATTGATGACTGCCTTACACAGTTCCATAGGCTACAAATATTTCAATCACCATTAATAGCAGTTCAAGGGGGTCTCATCAATGCCACCATCACTTCCCAGGTGCGATGACGACAGGTGCCTCTTTCTTCCCGTCTGTACAGCCTGGAGGTTCTTGTAGCGCACCAGCGCCAGGGCGATCTCCGCGTTCCACGCGGTGCCATCCTGCGGGCACCGAAAGTCAATTTCCTTCCCGGTGGCCATGACAACCGTGAAGTACACCAATCCGCGTTTGTGTTCGACACAGTCCACTGTGGCCACGCGTTCAAAGCGAAGCTCTTTGGCTTTGGAGGCGAACGTCGACGTCTGCGCATCTCGGTTGCGAGAACATTTGTGCAGCCGCAAACCCTCCTCGGTGAGAACACAGCGCTTCTTCTTCCACAATTGCAGAAGTCCACTGCTGCGCTTCTCTAACACCCCGTCTCTCATCACCTTCACCGGGAGAGACATCCCGGCACACCGAGTCAGAAAATGTCAAGATATGTTTAAGTCTAAACGTTTAACCAAGGATGTCCTTGGTCCAACCTACCAGACTTTCTCACGAGGAACCGATTCGATCCACATCCTAGATACCATTGTCATTCGCGAAATAGAAATGATTTCCATTCTTTAAACAGTCTATTTAGTGGTAGCGAGCATATGTTTGTTAGCGTAGGCAGCTTTGTGCTAGTCTGCTTATAGGCTGCATGGATATGTTTCTACATGCCCAGCAGCTCTCCGGACCATATCCCCTTCAACTACCGCACCCGCCCCTCCCTCTGACGCCAAGAGATCCGGTCCTATGTTTACTACATTCCCACGTTTGTGTGTGGGTGTGCGCGCGTGTTGGCACCCATGCACGTTTTTACAGAAACCGAGAAAGAACTGTGTAGGAAGTAATGATATACTGTGTGTATATTTATAAAAAAAATGATATATATATACACACACACACACATTATATATGTATATATAACAAATAATGCATGTTACACATTAGCCTACATACTATAATATAAAGCCATTTTTATTACCAGTGAGTGAGTGCATAGTTACTCCATGACTATTGCAATAGGGGCATATGGTAGCAAACAAGTTAAAACACCACCCATTTATTAGATAAAACTTCCATTAGTGGTTCATTTTTAACTTAAGGATATCCACGCCTGTTCCTAAATGTTTTATGAATACAGGAATGTGAGTGGGAGGCTAACTGGAGATTAAGGGAGTTTGGTATACTCCTCAATATGTGATACAGAAACAGCTACGTAAAGAGAGGCAGCAATACTGCCCTTTACTAGTAGCCTATTAGCAAGTTGTGCTATTGTAAATTGGAACCAAATTATCTTATACACTGAAGAATACCTTGTTACCATGAAACCCCTCATGTAAGCACCTACACAGTGTAAAACAAAACAAGTTACTTTCAAAGCACGGGTCATAACCCTGTTGACAGATGGTGCGTTATGATATGCAGTAAGTAGCCTATTCCTGAAGGTAACACTCATGTTTTTAAGACTGGCCAAGCTGAGCGTGAAGGTGTGACGTGTCACTTATTGCCCCAGTCTTTTACGTCTCACATTCTTGTCATATTCTCGTGCAAGAAGCGACGAGGTAGGTGGCTATTGTGTGTCACCCCGCCGTTATGACTGGAATTAACACGTTCCTTCTTTAAACTTTCACACAACCTCAAACACGAACACACAGCGAGCGAGTTTCACTCTCAAATCCTTATGCAATACTTTGAGTGCCAAGAGAGGAGCGAAGGTTGCTGTTGTATCTTACGTCTTTATTAACATGCTCATGAACAACACACAATGCCACTTATATTACATTTTCTAACATTAAATGGTCTTAAATCACAGATAAAGCAGATACTGTGTCAAGAAGAAGACTAGCTATGATTATTATTGGAATAAAACAGCCAAACTAAGTTGAGGAGAATTTTTAATAACCATTATAGTATGTAACCTAAAATGGGTAAATGTTTCGCAGAATGTATAATTCATAAGACTACAAATGTGTGATCTAAGCTGTATACATTATTAGAAGGGGTATTTTTTGGTCCTCCTGTCCACGTTTTGTCCGTCCTTTCTGGCATCTTCACTCTCTCCAGGTGGAAAGCGGTATTGCGGTATGCGGCGTCTCTTCTACTGAGCATGTGCCAGAGCTCCTGCACCTTGTCCGTATCCAAATCCTTTGGGTCCAAAGTTTTTGGCGTAACACCCTATAGTAGAGTGAAGATGAAAGGTGAGGTTTGAGCTGCTATTTTATTCTTAATCAAGCATGCACACCATCAAAATGTTTTAAAGTACAGACTTGGCCTTTTTACTCTGGGTTGGCAAACAGGCATGATCTATCAAGGACATATGCAGGATTCCTAATGAAAAGTAGATTATTATTATTATTTATGCTTCTGCGTCGCACCTACATGTAAGTCTACGGCGTTACCTACGGGCGTGCCTTACGCCGTCATGCGCACGCTATACTTCTGCGCTGGTGTGTTGGCCGCCCGGGCCTCTGTGCGTTGAATACGCATGCGATGGCCCACAATGTGGAAGTGCCATGTCTTGTTCTGCGGCAAACAAATTGAGTGTTCACGTTTTGAAATAAGCATATAAAGATATGCATCTCCAGTGAATTTCACTGCCCGACAACAAGGAAATATCACAGGGAAATCCCACTCTTGGCCACGTCGAATCGACGTACGTACCGACGTGTAGTTAAATGTCTTGAGAGGTGCGACGCAGAAGCATGAATGGGCCTTAAGGCCTTGGCAAATGCGTGGACTCGCATGAGCACTCGGGCTGTTCCACGCATACTTCACGCTGATGCGTCAGCTATTTCTGATAGAGAGATAGATAGATGATTTTTATATGCACACATCGTTTCCCTGTGAACAATATTGGTGTAACTAAGATATTAACTGGAAAGAAATATACTTCTAGAACACTCATTTGTAAGCATCCATTGCCTTCTGTAGTGGGCTGTCACACATGTGCAATCAACGCGCATTTTTGGAGGGGCGCTACAGTCCGCAGATGCGGTAAGTATGCCAAGGCCTAGTGCCCACTGGCCTACAGTAGTGGGAACTGATGCAATGTTTTGTTGACGCCACTAGGTGGCAGCAAACTATTATCCAACCACTATTACCAGACTGATTCAGCTACATTATGTGGTTTACTGTGGAATGTCTCCCTGATAACACTCTGCAGTGGTACCTTTACAATAGATCTCCCCGTCCTTGTCAGCTAGCGTGGTTGACTCTAGGCCTTTCCCACACTTGGCACAACGGAAACACCCATTCTTATGCCATGCCTGCAAATACACAGAATATAAAAATGAAAAACCTGTCTGTTCTGTTAGTATGAATATCTGTGTCAACATGTTTCTCTTACACTGCCAGCTCCGATCACTTTCTCTGCAGCATAGACGGACTTCCCACAACGCGGGCACTTGTCCGCCCCTCCGAACGTCTGCGCCATCTTAGACGGGTTTGGGTTGTTTGTGGGACGGTGCGGCACAGGTCTAATGAGAAACGTGGTTGACATTGGCAGGCAGACGCGTTCAGGAGATTTCTAATAATTGTGTTTATACTCACTCTGCATGTGTAATACCCAGAGACTCTCCCTTATCCATGCTGAGGGTGCCTGCCCCCTGACCATAACCATAGCCTTTTGGCCCATATTTCTTCCCGTAGCAGGCTTTGCAGAATATCTCGTCCATATGAACCGCCACCGTTGTGCTGTCCAAATTCTTCCTACACACCACTATTTGCACACATGAAGCCATACAGACAAACATTGCAGTGGATTGAGTTGCCCTCGTCGTAATCATATCTTTAAATAGAATAGCTTTATTGAACTAGCATGTTGTTGGTGAATTCCAGAAGAATGAAGAATGTTGGTCAGAAATTCAGCAAAAACAATGATAGTCTTATCGTCTTCAACTCTCAAAACCTAACCAACTGAAACCATTTAAAAAGGTCCCTATCATGCTTTTTGCAGTATTTATGTTAATGTGGCAAGACATTAATAGAAAAATGCCAGGCCAAAGGTTACAAATTCTCAAAATTAACAATGGCTAGAAGGCAGATAAAAGTGCTCACTGCAGAGGAAGCAGGACCTGTGGAAGCTCTGTCCATCACACTGCACCTCTTCTGCAAAGTACACCGTCTTCTGGCACCTGCCACATTTGTTACCCCCACCTAAGGACATCCTGCACGCGTGCGCACACACACACAGACAGAGGCCCTGTCATCTACATTCTGCTCTGCTTTGTGGCATCTAGAGCAACATTTCTTGTCTTCCAACTGTAATAAAAGTAAGGCACACATTTGTTTTTGTTCCATCAACAACTCAAAACAGCATTTGATTTGTGATGAGACACGTTGCTGGGAGTCATAAGCAAGCTAGATGTGAAAATCTGAGCGGGTGACGTCACGCTAGTATGAAAATGTGATTTGGAGAACTCTGGAATCCTGGCTGTTTCGCTTCCACCATTCCCAGAATGCCCCTCCCTTTCCTATCCATTCTTAAATAACCACCACATTCCTACTTAAGTGTTAACTCTCCCCCTGCCCATGCACCTCCAGTCCACTGGCTCTCTCTGATTGGCTCGTCTAGACTAAGCTGACGTCATCGTCGCTCAGTAGCTGTTCTAGGCAGGAGACCTGAGATATAACTGGCTACAGTATACGATAAAATGCTCTTGTGGTCATGCCATACTGGACGGTTTATGCCCTTTGTTAACCTGGGATATAACTGGCTGCTGTAACTGGCAATGGTATACTTTAAAAAAGGCCTTGTGGTCATGTAATACTAGGCGATTTGTGCTCTTTGTTTTCAGAGCTGAATAACCCTGGACCCATGGTCACTCCCATGGACATACTTCCTGAGTTTAATTGGGTTTTTCCTGTGATTCACGTTGCTTACAGAGAATTATGTTCAGCCATCAGGCTTTCCATTAAGGCTAGCTTTGTAACCTACAGTACACACATACTGTCATAATCCCCAAAACAAAATGTATTTCATTACTTTGCTGTGATAATGTCACCTAATTTAAGTTTAATTGTTAATTAAATTGTGTAAACAGGTACACAATTGTTGTGTAGAAGTGGTGTTACTACAATTGATCTGACAGACAGATAACATTCCGTTAGCCGAGTGGAGGACAATGAGGGACAGGGTCTTTACAAAAAAAACAATGAGCACTCATCATATTTATAAGTCATTTCCTTTTCCTGCCCATTTTCTTTCTTCCTATTTTGGTTTTCACCATCCTTTGTGCTTGATGTTTGTCACTAAACATAATATTTGCATATGTGTTCAGGTTTGGAAATTATAGCATTCATAAAGACTCAAATTAGGTTTAACAACGTTAAACAAGTTATCTTCTTAGTTTATCATATGTTTTGTTTTGAGTGATGGGGATAGCACTGGGTGCCTCAAACTTACCTAAATGTAGAATTCAGCTTCTGTGAATCTTGGTCTTAAAAATCAAATCATGACCTTAAATCATGACCTTAAAGATAACACACTACATAGGCTACTGCACATATACTTTATTCTCAACAGTAACAGTCACCCAACAAACTAACAAACAGAACTATACTTCTAGGAGACACAATGAAACTACATCTTAATATAGGTCTAAATTACTGACTTCAATCCAGTGAGCAGGTACACTGCTTGCATGTTTAACAGGTTTGATTCCCAGACTGTTAAACAGAATGATTACTGTTCATCTACATAACTTCCCTAGCCAAACTAGCATATGACACCATGCTGAAAAAACAAATTATTGTTAGCTGCCAAAATAATACGACACTGAAAGCTTGATTAAAAATTGTGGTGCATTAACTGCAAACATTAAGACACTTACAGAAGATGCATGTGTAAATTAAGGAAGAACTTAAGAAAAGTTGTAGAAAGAGAAAATACGCAGCAAAAGTAGGCCTATCAGATTGCATTATTATGAAACTTCCTTGTTTAAGTGCAAAATAATCACTTAGTGTGTTAAAATGTCAACACGTACCTGTTATAATTGGTGTACGAGATGTCAGTGTGAAGTCAGTGTTTGTGATAAGATATCCACGTTGCTTGTAGCGGTAACGATAACGCAGCAACTCCTCTTAAAGCCGCAAGGTAGCGCCTTCTGTAATCCTGAGCCGTGTGGTTGGGTTGAACAGATAACTTGTCTGAACCCGCTAGGGAGTAGGAACACACGCACACGCACACGCACACGCGCACGCGCACGCGCACGCACACACACACACACACACACACACACAACCAGCGACGCCAGGGCTGGAATGTTATTCTAATCTTAACCCTACAACTATGGATTTATAAGAGAGGCGGGGCCTCTGCTTATATTTCAGACAGCAAAAACCTGTGGTTTCGTGCAGCGGGAAGATTATCATGACAACGTTGAAATGAGAACAAAGATGAGAGCAGATGATGAAATAAAAACATTTCAGTAAGGGCAGAGGTGGTGGAATTGTCACAAAAGTCAAAAGTGTTTACACTTCAGGGCGTTTAGTGAATAATGCATTCCTGTCCACGTTGAATACATGCAGGTAATTGTATGTTTCTCTACGTTCAGTGATACTTTCAGTGCTGTGCCTCAGCAATTTGCTCTGCTTTGCAGCTTGGCACAACAATCTGGAAAGTGAAATTATTTCATGGAGGTTGCAAAATCAGCACTGATTTACTAGGCTGTGCTTTTAGATCTGTGTACATTTTCATGTATTTTTAAATAAATTGCAATGTAATCTGTAAGGTAATTAAAATGTAGATGTATCTGTTTATGTTAAGTGCGGCATATAGGAAGTGAGTATTTAAGTAGGCAACTTAAAAGTTGAACAGCATAACAAAACAAAGGTTAGAAAAATACCACTTCTCATAGTGTTTCTGTAGTATCAGTATATGTTCTCTGATCCTCTGAAATATTCTTCATCACATGCTGAATGTGTCTCTCCTTCGCCAATCTTTGATAAATATATAAATGTAATGCAACAAGCAGAGCTGACTTATTTATCTGACACATTAACCTTTAACAGATAGTAATATTTATCACGCTGATATCAAATCAGCCATGTTTCCCTTTTAATGGCCATGACTCCATCTCTGAGCGACTTCAGTCCTTGCATTTTATTAACATGACCTTTACTAAGTATTTTGGAGTTTTAAATGTTAGTTAAAGTTCACATAGACATGTTAAATGGATTTCATATGATTGATGGTCAATGATTAACCACTGTAACTGTGTGAAGCCGGGTTGCCGTCTTTAAAATGGTACCAATGTTGGCCACACGGTGGTGGCAGAGAGGCATGTCTTTCCTCTGCCACCATCATGTGGCTGAGTTTAGCACCGAACAGTCTACAGACAGTAGCCTATATATTCCTGTAGTGGGCCAGTGCGCAGCGGCTCTAATCAATGTATCTCAGGCCTTGGGATATTAGTGCGTTAGACTGAAATATTGGCACTCATGGAATGCCTCTCGTCCAATCAGATCACTTGGTCAGAACTAACTCAATATTTGTTGTTTGAATTGTGTTAAAATTGTTGAAAACATATTACATACAATAAATACAGAGTAATCTATAGGGCAAATACCAATGGGATCTAAATAAATAATAATTCTCACCAGTGTTACCTTCCAGACCAGATCAAACAGAAAATTACAGAAACAGAAAATTAGCTAAACGTTTTACTTGAGTGTGTGCGTGTGCGTGTGCGTGTGCGTATGCCTGTGCGGGGAGGGGATTACAATAAATCTTGTATTCTAGTTTAATCTCTCCATTATAAATGTATGTCAAAGGTCAACGTCTGAGCGGGCCTCTATGGCCGTTAGAGTGGTCATCTCAGGTGAACTTCCAAAGAGAATGTGAAACTGGCAGGGCTTAGTCCAGGAAAATGAAAAACATGTACTCGAGGAGTAACCAATCATTTGTTCTACCATGCTTAATATTTCCATGGCAACCTGAACCTCTGGTGTTGAAGGAACTACAGGGTCTATGTCTTGCAGGCACCCTGTCAATCAAACATGTTGGTGACAGCTGCTGCTCCTGCAATAATGGCAAGTGAAGCGTAAGCACTAATGGGGGAGTACAGTAGTGTGCAATATTGCAGGCAACAGAGCAGGGTTAGTCATTCCTGAGAAAGCTTGCTAACTTCAAGCTCAAATCAAAACAAACTCCCTCTGCGGCGCCGCCCCGCACATTGAAACTCATTGTGAAGCCAAGTGGCATTTGCAACTTGCCACTATTTACGGAGCCAGGGCTGTGTAGAAGTATCTGATCTTTTTTTTTTGCACACAGAAAATGGTAAGCTAGTAAAATGTGAGGATATATTTGGTGAATTGGCTTCAAATAGCTGACTATACCTTTTTAATTAGAGGCTCACAGGAAACAACACATATGTCGACATGCAACTTCAACATGTAGGCCTATTACTGTTATAAATATGTCAAACGGTATCCATATCTAAGTCTGATCACTCTTGACATGTGACACTGGGCTCCAGTTCCTGTTGCAACATCCCCTGTTAACAAATGTGTTGCAGCTTCTGAAATTGATTGTCGTATAGTGGGTCACGACATAACGACTTTCTTCATGCATAATGAGCTTTGAGAAAACAGCTCTACGTAAACACAATTTAAAAATATAAAAATATGTGCATTTAATTACAGATGAAACTAGATTAAATCTTCTTTTATGGTTTAAAATGATCTTCTGGCCCTGCAAAACCTCTCATAGTGATCGTAGAGCCTCCACGGAGTAATATAAGTCTGCATTTAACCACTGATGCCCACTGAACACTGGCATATGTCAGTAAAGCCTGGTCCCTTCCCAGTATTAGCCTTGTGAGACCATCCTGATCTCGCAAGCTTCAGTTTAATTTTGCGGTGAGAATCAGAGTCTTGAAAGCCTCTGAATCATTTTGAATGTGTCCAAGTAGCAACTTTCCAATCAGTGTCGTGTTTATAGCTATACGTGTGTGGCTTAGGTGTGAGGACCATGGTGCCAACAGCGAAAATGACCACATCGTTCATCCAATCAACTGCCAAGTATTTTTTTTTAAGTACAGCCATTCACAAACAGTTTCAATGTATGGCTCCCCAGAGGGACTTGTGACAACAATTCCTCTGGCATGTCAGGTTATCCCTGTATTGCCTGATAACAGAAACAGAAACGCTTAGTCATTCCATTGCTTTCCAGAAGCCCCTGTGAAAACAGCCAGCATTCATTTATTTTTTGGATCACCACCTCTATTCTGCCAAAACAACACCCAAAGGCTACAGACTATGTGGTAATATTGCACTTTATATTGGTTTCAGGTAAACTGAGTGACCACAGTAGATGGTTTTACCTTGAAACGGGGTTGATTCTTGCATCCTTGCTGTGTGCAGATTGTATGTTTTTATAATGTTTGAGTTCCTCCTAAAATACAAAGATATTAGTTTGCTCTAAATTGATGATTGTGTGTGCTCTGCTTTCCTGCTTACCATATGGTCTCCAGTGCCTTACAAAAGTTGGTCCATGTTGTTATTAAAGCACTTCAGCAGTACTTTTACAGCAGATATGTTACGTTTTCACTGAATTACGTGGACAAAGCGAGGCTATGGTCAAAAGGAATTACAGTAATAGCAGGACTTATGTAAAATGATTCTGAGGAGCTAGTATTAGCGTCAGTGGGACTGACGGTGAATGATTTGTACTAGTGTACTGTACACAGCTCCAATCCAAAAGCTGGTCCAACTTGTCAGTACAGCTTCTGTAGGTTACAAACATTTAGGCGCGCTTAGCTTAAGGCAACAAGATGCATGTTATGATTCTAACATTTAACTGTCACTTCAGGCACTTTCCTTCTCTCCCGTCAAGTCATTGCCCTTGTGCTATTTTGCTGAATGGGAATGACAGCACATTATTAGTGTTTGCAATATTAATACAGTATACACTAAATCTGATTGGATTCTTTCACATAGTGTGAGTGGAATTCTGACTAAATGATAATTTAGTAATTTTTTCAAATGTGTCCAGAACTTTGAAGTCCCTTCATACAACACAAAGTTGTCACTATACAACTGGAAAACATTATGATCAGCCAGGCCCCCTATGCTGGCTGTGAACCCCACATACATTTCTCAAGAAATGTCAATGACATCATTGACTTACTAAAAAGTGTAATAATGATGGAGCTTGTGGGGAAGAAACAAAGAAGAATAACTGTCCGACTCCTTATTTGGGTTGACGCATTTCAACCCAACAACCAAACACAATTCTGTAGTTTCTTGGCTTGAGATGGGTGGTATTGATTCGCTTGGTCAGTTAGAGTTCAACATTTGAAAGTTTGAATGTTTCTGAATTAGAATTGATTTGCACCCCACCCCAAACAAACTAACGCAAAGATAAGATGTGACACGTTGAAAATGACCAGACATTTTTAGCAAATGTATTTAGCTAAATGTGTATTTCCTGTATTTGTTGACATGCATCCATATTCACAGGTTAACGTCTGAGGCCCTTATTAAGAGGCAAACCACGATGGAGAATGGTTCCTCTGTACACAGCCAAACGCACTATACTTGGGGTGAGAGAGGCACAAGTGGCCTATTGTCACAACAGAATCTGTCAGGGTATTTACTCTCAAACTGAGGGTCTTGCCTTGGGGACATAAGAGATCCCCACACACACACACACACACACACACACACACGTGCACATACACACACAAACTCATCACAGATCACATTGCCCACTTCTACCCATAATCCTCTGTTATGAGTCACTTCCCGTTCCAGTAAAAAATACTCTGATAGAAAGCAACGGGTCATGTGAGCGTCTGTTTGTGGTGCGTGGCATTTTCATTGCATGAGTGCAACATATTTAACCACTGTGGTAGGCTTAATGAAGGAAACCCAGCCATCGGTGCCAAAAGGCTTTTTTGTGAGTATCTGTATGTGTGCAATTAAGTGACTGTGGCCTTCAGCATACAGGGCATATGTGCTTATTATGTTAGAAACCGGAATCTGTGTAGAGCATGTTTGTGGGGGAGGGCTCCTGTCAAGTGTAATAGGTGCTCTTAAAGTGTCCTTGGTTCTTGGTTGTTCTCGTGATATACTTGCAGTTGCAATTTGATTACAATTTCAATTATTTATGTGTAGCTATGAAGCATATCAGATTGTGCATCTGTATCACTCTCTCTCTCTCTCTCTCTCTCTCTCTCTCTCTCTCTCTCGCTCTCTCGCTCTCTCAGAACACCCCCCCCCATCTTAAGGGAATACTGTACTGTATGTGATTAGCCAGAGAGGTCTTGGTTCATACATTATCTTATGATGAAGAAAGCAAGAACAGGATTAAGTCCAAACATTGAACATGCACACAGGCACACAGACACAACAAACATCTCTGAGAAAGAACACAACACAGCAAAATCTGTTACAAATGAAACGTTTAGCTCCGTTCCTAGTGACACAGCATTTAGTGCTGCTGAGCTGAGCTTCACCACTGATCCCAAAGCGAGGCTGCAGAAGAGCATAACTTGGCAGAAATATGAGAATGGGATTGAGAGACATAAAATTGTCGAGAGAGAGAGAGAGAGAGAGAGAGAGAGAGAGAGAGAGAGAGAGACATTGATGGAAAACATATACCAGGATTAAAATATCAAGTGTTTTCTGACTATATCAAAATGGAATCGTGAAGCAAGAATGCAGAACTGAGAAGGTCGTAAGGGACATGACTGTAACATATTATTTATTTAGTGTATTTGCTGCTGCCTAAAGGGGCAGTGTCTATGGTCGACAGTTTACAAAGTAATGACTCGGTCGCGCATTGACGTCTCGTCCTGTCTGACAAGGGGATGAGGCTTCATAAATCATCGATGTGACCTTGAGCGCAACTTCCCGAGAATGTCAGTCCACCCTCGTAAACAACACACTGTAAATGTTTGTTTTAAGAGACTCACAATCTCCCAGTAGTGTATCTAAACCTCTTCACAGGTGCAAAAACCAATAAAGATACAGCAGAGAAGTCCATATTCCGCAATCTACAAAGCATTTAGCTATTCATTTGTTATTTTTACATTAAAAAAGTATCCGTGCTTATTTAAACTAACTGTAATTATTCCAGATATAGTCTTGCAGGTTGAGTATAATGTACTATAAAGACAATATTTGTATACATATGGGCCCATAAGACTGCTGCCTACAGTTTAATAGCATCAATCTTGGTGGTAAAGACACAGATGTGGAGCTTGTGGTTAGGAGGAAGAGGGTCGCATTGGAAAAGCTCATAAACATTTGTTTACATCCTCCAGTTTTCCCACCAAGTAATGCTGAGCTTTATGTGTTGATGGTGTTTAGGTTATCATCTGTTTCTCACTCTTAAGCCAGCCAGTCGCTCTCTCTCTCTGCTGTTTTCACTCTACTTCTCTCTCGATTGTGAGACAGACAGCGGTAATCGATAGTGTGTCCCCCAGGAGGGTTGACAATATAGACACGTTCCTCACACAGACGTCATGTGTGTGTGTGTGTCTTGCTGTCCCGTTACCATTCGCCTTAGACGTCGGTGCGTCGCTGACAGATTTTGCTATACATTTAATTACCACACATCACTCACACGTGTGTAGCATGTGCCATGTGCACGAGCTCCAGCGAACGCACACAAACGCAGGCACACACACGCGCGGGCGCACGAGCACACACACATACAAAGCGTTTCATCCCGCTAATGGGCCAGTCCGTCTCTTCTGCTTTAGCTGGGCTCATATTTCAAACTGAGAGAAGAGGGCGGCATAGCCAACAGGCCCATTACAGAGAGAGGAGGGGGGAGGGGGTGGGGAGAAAGGCATAGCGATGAGACAGAGATGGGGAAGAGAGAGAGAGAGTGAGAGAGAGAGAGAGGCGGGGACACTGCGGCACCAGCGGCATGGTGGAGTGACGTTATGCTATAAAACAATGAGATAAACACAGATGCCTGCGTCTCAAGGGGGCCCGCCAATGTACACCCATAGCACACTCACACTCACATGGCAATCAAATAAGACACAAAGCCATCCGCACAAATGCACAACACACACACACAAAACACTTGTTATGCTATGTCTTTATCCAGGCAGAGAGTGCGCTGTTGTTGTTGTTGTTGTTGTTGTTGTTGTTGTTGTTGTTGTTGACTGTGCATATCTCTATCATTTGTCTTACATTGCTGTTGGTTGTCCCGCCAAGTTCTGACTGCAAATGAACGTACGTTCTTACTATTCAGATGCTAATATCCATCTGCGTATATTGTACTTGAACTGTAATAGAGGATGGTTAAAGAGAGAGAGAGAGAGAGAGAGAGAGAGAGAGAGAATGAGAGATAAAGAGCAAGAGAGAGAGAGAGAGAGAGAGACAGAGAGAGAGAGAGAGAGAGAGAAAGAAAGATAAAAAGCGAGAGAGAGAAATAAAGATAAAGAGCG
>JAODUK010056473.1:0-18340 GCA_027564635.1 Typhlichthys eigenmanni
ATTATGTGTCTCTCAAAAACAAATATATATATATATATATATATATATATATATATATATATATATATAAACACACACACACACATGTATATACTGTATATATAATTCAAAGGCTCCTGAAAACAAACAAAAAACCTTTTATGAGCTACAATTGTCATAATGAAAGATGCGCTCTGTGTGCATGAGATAGAGATGACTAATCATGTGTTAGCTCCGCATTAAAGCGAATTTGTCTGAGCGTGTGTACGTGTGTGTGTGTGTGAGTGAGTGAACCAAAATGACCAGTTGAAAGGGGTTTGACCTTATTCAGTATAGTCCTTGACACTAGTTCTCCCTAGCATACGCACGCACACACACACACACAAACTGTCTTTTGAATCCGCTAGCCCCAATGTTCTCTCCTCTTTTCCCTCACTCTCCATTTTCTTTGTGCATCCTCCGCATTAAGTGCGCATGACTTTGAGTGTGCAGGTTTACCTGGTCTACCCCAGAGAGTGGTCTATAATAAAGCTCTTAACATCTTCACACCTCTAACCACAGTGGGAGGAGAGGAGGGAGATGGGGACTTGAAGTGCCGTGGTTTGTTTCTGACCTCCCTCCCTCACTTTTAGATGTGATGTGATGGAGGTTAAGCACCCGCACTAAAATAGTACAAAGTGGCTGTAGTTTGTAGACTGACAAATGCCGTAACAATCCAACTTTATTCTACTAGTGCCACTACTGTTATCCTCCACTGCTATGCTAACCTTGTATAGATGAACCTTATTTAGCTTTCATGAAACAGATTATCTTGATCGGCTCTGGCCTGCAGTAACAGTTTTGGTTAAATAACCGAAGCTATTTTCTAGCTATTCGATTTCTATATTCTGTTACTCTGGCTAATGCCAAATATATTTTAATTATATAAAGTTCAAGACTTGTGGGGACATGCATTGTTATTCTGCATGGAAGTTTGAGATTTTGATCACACCTCAGCAACGGTGACGAGCAACTGCAGGGTGCTGTATGAGCTGCCTTGGTGTATGTTGAAGGAGTGGCTGGTGGTGGACTTAAAACTTCTTTAGACCTTCAAAAAGTTTAATCCAGCCATCTTCAAAATGTGGGCTATCTTTTTTCAATTTCCCCTCACAATCCACCAACGTGGTTAGCCGATAAGCAACTCTGCAGCCACGCCGCCGGTATCTAGAGAAGTGGAACACCCAAGAATATTGCAGAGCCCAGGAGTAACAGTTCTCCATCACTCATCATCTGCCGCCTAGTTCTGTCACATAGCCACCGCCCCCCCTCCTCAACCCGTAGCGGGGCCAGAGCTATTAGTGCATCTAACCTCTGGTGTGTTATCTATTCGGCAAAGCTTCATTTATCCTCTCACGGTGGTTCCTTTGTTCATTCCTACAGTATATCTGCCCTGACTGCTTTCACTCTGAGCTCAGTAGATACAGTGCGGTTTGTTCTTCTGTCATGTGTGACCTTTTCCATTCTGCTATAGTGTGACAGAACATCTGGGTCCCTATATCCTACAGTTAGTTTAGTTGTTTTCTAAAGCTAAATACCTCACAGTTTTCCACATTCATCATAATCCCTGTCAGTAGCATGGCATCACTCACTAAAATACTACTTGGATTAAATGAATAAAGAAGGTAGACCCTAATCATGAACATGTTATGTTGCCAAATAGTTTCCAAATTGCTCCCAATGTGTCTTTTGGCAGTATTTCTAAAATAAAACCGCTTATTGCTGGGCAGTTAATTAACCCTGTCAAGCATATCTCATCTCTTATCTAATTCCATCTGTTAATTTAAAAATCATCTTAACAAGGCCTGCCCCCCAGCCAATCAAGTGTCAGCGTTAGAACTGTTAAGGACTGGTTAATTAGAGCTGTCAGGAAATCACCAAATATGGATGCATGGGCAGTTGATTTCATGTTATTACTTTCACAGGGAGATGTCAATAACTCCCTAAGAGCGTGTATGTGCGTCCGCGGGCTTGCATGCGTGCGTGTGTGTGTGTGTGTGTGTGTGTGTGTGTGTGTGGTGGGAGAGAGAGAGAAAGGATATGAAATCATAGAATATAAAGTGCTAGAAACTGAGTGTACCAGAGGCAACTACACACAAACATGGACAAATAAATATATTGAGATATGTTTGGATCATGGAGAATAATCAAAACATCACGTTCAAACTTCGTGGCAGCTTCATTTCCTGCTTGACAGGAAATTGAGCCGAAGGCGTTCCAATTCTGTAGCACATATTCATCAGATAGTAATTTAGTTACCATATCCAGGAGGATAATGTTGAATGATATTGAAAGACGCGTATGATTCTTTACACAATAGTTTCTCTACACATCTGTCACTTGTAAAAAGAATGTATGACAGTAGTTTATAATTAGGATACAAAATGGAATAAAGATTAATAGATATGTTTGCTTGACCAAATATATATGATAGTGTTAACTACTGGTTATTTGTAACCTAGCTTATTAAAGGTTTGCGATTTTATTATTTAATGAATGACCCTCAAATTTCAAAAACAAAACACAAGAATTACTGTTTATTCACTGCAATTTCTTTCACTTTGTGATACACAGTGGGACCTCCAGGCCACATCCGTTTCTGAACACATGTTCAGTGATATTCATGCATGTTCAAGAACGTTTACTTATTTTACATATTATTAATTAAACAATGTCCTGGCTTGTGCCTATGTAGCTATCTTAAATGTTTTAGCTGTGAAGTAGACAAGATATCTCAAGACCTTTTGCTGTCAATTTAGATTTAGTGAGGATTTACTGACCGGCAGACTTTTGTGTGTGTGTGTCTGTGTGTGTGTGTGAATGCAAGTATGTGCATGCGTGTTTCTTAAGAACGACACTGTACTCAAAATCACACCACGTAGCATATTAATACAGTATTATTTTGGACAGGTGCAAAATACATTATTGTAAAGTCCAATACAGGCATGCCAAATAATAACCAACGCAAACAGAGCTATTGACCTGCATGCATAAGGATAATTGTATATTCACGCAGCTACAGACACACTACTGTAGATTAAATGTACCTGAGGAACACAGTTGCAGTTAGTTACTACAAATAGCCTAGTTTTCAATGGATTTATATCTTCCAGGTTATAGCTGATGAGATACTTTGTGTAGGTGTGTGTGTAGGTGTGTGTGTGTGTGTGTGCGTGTGGTGAGGGAGTACCATCTGCGTTTCCATGTGCAGCTGTGTTCCCATGGAGCTCAGACCCCAAAACTCAGCTGTCGTCAAGACAACCCCCTTACACCCCAAACCTGGAATACACACACACACACATACACACACGTACACACATGCACACACAATCACACACACACACACTCGCACACACAATCACACACACACACAGTACATGCCCACGTGCACACACATACACAGACACCCACGTACGCGTGGGCTCGCACACACTCACTTGCACAGTGCACGCACAAACACGGGTCACAATCACCTTCACAGCTCCAATGCTGTGATATTTTATCAGTATAGATCGAGGGTGTTGCATTCATGCTTGTACGTCATGCATCTGGATATGAGAGAGTGATAGAGACAGAGAGAAGACTCTGTACGTAATTCCGTCTTGACGCTTTAATTCAGAAGTCAAAGTAACAATTGCATACTTATTTAACAGATATTTACAAGACCTGCAAACAGCCAGACTTGTTCCAAAATAACTTCTCAGTATTAAGGATTCCGAGCTGACATCACAGGTCACATGACCTGTTAAAGATATTTTATCTTCCATTGGGGGTTAAACATCTTTCATCTTCCATTGACTTTGTATGGCGCAATTGTGCCTCCTTGTAACTTTCGTCTGATGACAGCAATCTGAAGCATGCCTAAAAGCTGCTTTGTAACAGGATGCACTGCCAATAAGGAAAAACCCAGAACATGTTTTTAACACTACAAACTCAGAGACCATTTTCCAGTGTTTTCATCAAAACACAGCGCCTGAAGACATCTGTATCTTTTTGTTATAGTTATTGGGTGGGTGCTGAGGTGTTAAGACCGCCTGATTTTACACTTCTCTTCTGCAAGGGGCTACTTTATATTGAAATATCCTAACACTGTTAAATGAATAAACATTTTAACAATGTAGGCCAAATAATACTTTTGCAATAGCAGATTCTTTCTAAATATTGCTTATCATATAAAACACACTATAGGCATATGTTCAGTTGTACTGTATAAAAGCAATTTTTAATTTATAAAATTGTAATAAAACAGCAGACATGGTTGAAATCAAAGAAATTGTATTTACAAATAGGCCTACTGTATATAGCGAGATATGTTATTTTACTGAGAAATGCAAAGCACTTCAGCTGTTAGGCATGTCCAATGCAATGTCATAGGCTACATACCAGTGCTTGCAGTCCACATACATAGCCAATGTTTTTCCATTAACAAGTCGCACGCACAAAACGACGAGGCCTACTTACCCCTCTCTGTTGACCATAGGCTGTTCACTCTGTTTTTGTACTTTCCACACACACATGTAGCCACGCTATTCTGCGGTCAGGTAAGCTGCTCATAAAACACTTTTTTTTTTTTCTTGCTACTACAGAGGAGAGCGATATCACTTGAGCACCTGTCAGTACCAGTGTTCAAGTGTGCTACTCATAGCAATAATAGTAGTCCTAAGAGCTGATAAACAATGAAGAAAAAAAAAATAATAATATATATATATATATATATGTATATATATATATATATATATACACATACATATATACATATACACACACATGTTTACAATCTCACCATTGAAATTCTGTGCTCAATGGCAATTTAGGCAAGGACAGAAACAAGGCATACAGCTAGTATACACTAATGAACATCTAGGAACATCTTCATAATACGTCGGTTCTAGTGTTAATAAGCTGTAGAACCAAAAATATGAGCCTTTAGGAGATAAAAGTGTTACGCTATGCGCAGGTGAGTGTAAACCCCCAGAGGGACAGGCTTTAGACGATAGGATTTTATGTCAATACTTTAATTTCACAACAGGAAAAATAGCAGGTAGGTAGACAGGCAGGGGGATAGGCAGGCAGATAGGCAGGCAGGTAGGTAGGCGGATAGGCAGGAGGATAGGCAGCCAGGCAGGCAGACAGGCAGGCAGGCAGGCTGGAGGATAGGCAGCCAGGCAGACAGGCTGGAGGATAGGTAGGCACTTAAGCAGACAGGCTGGAGGATAGGCAGGCAGGCAGACAGGCTGGAGGATAGGCAGCCAGGCAGGCAGACAGGCAGGCTGGAGGATAGGCAGCCAGGCAGGCAGACAGGCAGGCAGACAGGCAGGCAGGCAGGCTGGAGGATAGGCAGCCAGGCAGGCAGACAGGCAGGCAGGCAGGCAGGCAGGAGGATAGGCAGGCAGGCAGACAGGCTGGAGGATAGGCAGGCGGATAGGCAGGCAGGCAGGTAGTCAGGCAGGCAGACAGGTTGGAGGATAGACAGGGGGATAGGCAGGCAGGCAGGCAGGCAGGCAGGCAGGCAGGCAGGCAAAGTCAGGAGAGTTTAGCATGTAGCTACTGGAACGATCCGACAGTGACTGACTGTTGGGCTGGGTGTTATATATGGTGGGTGATTAGTGATTGTAGTCAGGTGTGTTTGGTGGTAGAGGGCAGTGGCACATGTCTCCGCCTTGGCATGCCTATGTCAGCAGGTGTAGACATGCCCCCTAGCCACCACTAACCCCTCAGCAGTGCAGGATCATCACAAAAAGTGTATACAGACAATAACTAGAACATGATCGGTCCCACATTATGCTAATTGGTTAAGTGTAAGTAAAACCATAGACCTTTCACCGTGTTGAAGGATTAGTTTTGCACACTACTGTTTATGTATTGCACATTCGTTATGGGAATCAAGAAAACAGTGACGTACAGTAGGTTGCAATCCTCAATCATTTGTATGTCCGATTTAGTCAAAAATTTGGTCGGCATGCATGTCAATCAAAATACTGTAGCTCTCCTCTTAGGCAGGTCTTGACACAGTTAGCCAACGCTGTGTCCTAGATTGTTTAAAACATGTTTGAGATATTTATTTGTATGTATAGCCTACCAACTATTTTTGAGGACCTTCCAAAATGCATTCAATTCGCATTGCCAAATGTAGACATGAAGATAATCTTCTTTTGGACAGAAAACGACAACTTATTTTAGCAATAGTCAGAGGCTGTTAGCTTCTCGGGAAATGGTGAAATGTCAGGAGGCGTGAGATTAAAAGGAAAACTAAAATAAATGATTAGAATTTTCACCTGCTAGACTCTGGTCTCCACATCTGCATCTATTCCAGACATTATGAGTCATAAAGAGAGGAAAAACTAAAACTTGTGCAAGGCAATTTGAGTCCAGTTTCAAACCTTTTTTTTTTAAGAAAGAATATTCTGCCACTACATATAGCTGAATGAGTAAGACAATGATGTTTAAATAGTTTAAATAAGTGTCTAGACACTTGTGTCATGGGGAAATTATGTCATGCCAGGATGGCATGTTTGACGTCAAACAGCAACAGATGGTCCAACAGAAAAACTGAATTAAGAATAGTATACCTGGCCCCACTGACCAATCAAAGTGATTTCTGTAGGTTTATAAATTGCACATCTCTATACCTTTAAACTTCTATACCATTTAAACATTTAACCAACTGCTACGATCCAGCTTGCTATCTTATTAACTTATGGTGATTGTTCCTGAAGCACACTAACCCTAACTCCCCAGACTACAGTGAATTTCTAATATAAAGGACAATTTAATTCAATAACCTTTATTTAAGATGAATCGGGGCATAAAATACAACTCTCTGGATGATGTCAGATAAGTAGGCCACCCTTTGATAAAAATGGCTGAATCACAGAGCACATAAAATATGTAAGAATACATACTCTTAGTCCAGCGCTGATATTCTGGGACTGCTATTTTACTTGTTCAGTTTGTGTGTGTATTATTATGTGTGTGAGTGCGCGTGTGTATGTGTAAAACTCGTTTTCTGTGATCCATTCAGCTCATTAAAGGTTGGCCTACTTCCTTCCCATATGTGCTTGCCTTTTATTTATTTTCCAACTCTTTATATTCCGAGGACAGGCCAGGACATTGTCCACACAGGCGCAGGAATGATAGCCTGTCCCTGGTGTAATGTTGAATAGACCTCAGCCTTTGTTAGCTTAGACAGACTGACTCTTACGGTACAGTAGCTTCAATTTGTTTCAGTAGGGAATAGTTTTTTATGCAGTATATACACCTGTTGAACATACAGTATGTGTAAAAAAGTGTTATCGGTATTCTTTTTCATAGTAAAAGTGGTAAAATGTAGTGATATATTGCCTTTTGCTGTGAAAACACTAGCATATATTGTGCCTTATTGTAGATACATTTAGCGTACTATGTACTATTGATACACTAAATACACACATACTATACAGCACGGTTGATGATTTTAATCATTGTAACATGCTGAGAACACAAACCTGCCCTCAGGGCACTAATCAATTACTGTAGAACAACGCATGCCCACCCGCACACACACACACACGCACGCACACGCACGCACACGCACACACACACACACACACACAAACAAGCAAATCCACTCTAGTTCAAACTTTTTCCTGCTGTGTCTTTGGGTTGTGTATAATACTGTAGTATTATTGCTTCCCTAAGCACAGTGGGTCAGCAAACAGCACACTAAATTAAACAAACACAGGCATTTCTGTATGTGTGTGTGCCTGTGTGAAGACTTCAGTTTAAATATCAGTTTTTTTCCTACCATTGCTTTGAGGGTGAGGGAGATAAATTGTTAATATAATGTAACTGTAACTGTAAGATTCATTTGGATTCAATACATGTTTATGACATCTTCAGATAAATGGTCAACATAGCTGTTCTAGATTTTTCTCAATTTATCTGAGACGCCTAAAATATGCCTGATGAAAATCGGCCCCATTTATTTTCCCTTTTAAAGGCAGGATTAGTCAGAGAACGCTTGCTAAATTTGAGCTCAAATCAAAAACAGAAAAAGACCGTATATTGCAATACCACAGCAAGGTTAATAAAAACAGGCTGTGGCTGGAAAATATTGTTAAACGCCGAAATAGCATTAGCTATTGTTTTTCAAGTTAGAACCACAGGGGGGCAAAACAGGCTCATTTATTGATTTTATGATGGCTGTGTCAGTCTTTGCAAACCAAATTGCCCCTTGGGAACATTAAAGCCTATTGGCCATATTTTAACGATCTAAGCGCGCGGCCTACAGCGCATGGCGCAAACTGCATTTAGGGCGTGTCCAAAAATCAATTGTTGTTAGTTTAACGGAGGATAAAACAGTCGTTGTGCCACGGTTGCATGGTTCAAAAGGGTTATTCTTACTCTCCTCATTATTCATGGGGGTGTTTTGGGTGTACCATACAATAAACCAATACAGGTGTGCATGCACCTGGGCAGAGTGCTATTATACCGGGGGGTTTGTGAAAGCGTGCGAGCAGACTACAACAGCGAGATTCCATATGTTGATGTAGGCTACACGCTAATTATATTTCACATTGTACTCTATTTACTTTTTAATCCTGTGCATGTTTGTACGCTCCTGTGCGTCCCTGTGTGTGTAACAAGCAGAGTGTATGTGTGCACCCACCATAGGTGTGCTACTATCTTCATGAAGTGCCACGCATTGACTAACTACACACACACACACACACAAACAGTTTGTTGTGTGACTGCCTTAATTTCACTATCATTATAGTAAAACTGTGGTCTATCATAATTATTTGCCAATTAACAGCCTAACGAGCTAGTGAGCTCCTTAGAAAGCTCATTAATACGCCATCATCATCATTGATAGCTCTAATCACAGTGTCTTCAAGGTCTTAGAGCAGGGCGAACGAGAGGGCGTGTCAAAGGAAATGTAGTCGTCCCAGTCAAGCATGGCACCCTTTAAGGGCATGGACTACATTACCGTGTTTTGTATCATGAAGCCATTTAGATGCTGTGTGTGTAGCTTATGCGTTAGACATGTTGAGTTGTAATTTACTAAACCGTCAGAGATTGCATTACAGTTGCAGCTCAGTGTTATTGTAAGTCCTATGCCATGCAAGCCCTTGAAAGGCATGCTGTGACCTTTTGAACCAACAGTGGGCCTGTTTTACAAAGTAAGTACTGTAAAATGCAGTAAAATAAATCATGTGTTAGGTTATTTTACACTATTAGAAAAATGGTAATCATTATGAATACGTATTGTGAATGTACTGCAGGTATGCACTCCTAGAAGATAAAAGACAAGAAGCAATTGTATTTGTGGTCTTTAAATTTTTTTTATTTAACCTGCTTTAGCTGAACTTTGGCCAAAAGAAATATCGACCAATTTAGGTCCATCGCAGTACAGTTGTGCGGTGACGTGCATTTGGCCATGTATTGCTTCATTCCCATCCTTGCCTTATTATCCAATCTCTCCTGTGCTGTCATTGCCGTCATATGGAGGGGTAAATCACTACTGACCTTTATCTAGCCCCGGCCCTGTAATGGAAGCACAGGTTGGTTGCTCAAGACTGTAGCATCTGCTGAAATGAGGTGAAACTCTCCACGCGGCAGCTGTGTGCATCACCATCACGGAGCTCTCTCCGCCCTGGCCCATTACCTCCGAGGCCATAGCCTTTGCTCTTCTCCCGTCCCCCACCTCGCCATCTGTACAGCATGGAGGGGAGGGAAGGTTTAGATCACAACCCAGAGCGCAGGTAGGGGGTTACCGCCTGGGTTTGGCCACCATGGGTGTTGAGACTCTCTTGATCCCCTCAATCACCGCAGAGGCCTATCGTCCTATTGGTGGCTGCCAGAGGCGAAGGGAAAGGCTTTGTTAAGCCATATATCACTACAGATCCCTGCAGGAGACTGCTGTGCTTCTTAGCATCCCTCCCCAGGTACCTCAAAGGGGACGGCAAGGCTTCTCGCTGTGGGCCAGAAGTCTCTATACATCTGTGGTTGGAGTTCAGTGCAACAACCTTCCGATGTGTAGCTCAGCGCACACAACATATTTCCTGCTTAGGATGTAATATTTAAATATACATCAAGGAAGTAATGTAATGTCAAGTTTTTAGTTTTTTTCTTCTCACCATATGCCCACACTGCAATAAATAAACAGCTCAGAGGACTACTAAGAAACATTAATATACCAATGGATTAAAAACGTTGGGAAAAGGGATTTTTGGTCATTTTTCCGTAATATATTTGTATGGCACTGTGTGTTTCAGGCATGCCCCTGAGTCTGGACTGCAGGGCTTTCTTTGGCTTCAACGGAGAAAACAGGAAACCCATCATCTACTGGACGAGAGGAGAGAAGTTTGTCGAAGAGTTAGCTGGCCATATTAAAGAAAGTGATATCAGGTAACTTGTTCCATTGTACATAAGTGTTGTCCAGTGGGGTCCAAATGTTTAAGTTTATCACAAAGAACCACTTGCTTGAAATTGATCAACAATTAATATCAAATATTTTGTACAACGATAATACAGTATCCGAACATAAGTGATGCAATTGTGGTAAGATTAACAAATCTATCCGAGGACCAACTCCAGTTGTAATGCCAGTGCTTTGATCAATAGAGTTCTGAATAATGAAAGATAATCTATGTAAATGTAAAATTATATTTAGCAGTTAGGGCAGTGGACTGAAAGGTCCTGGTCTGCAAGATAGAAATTATTTGACTAATGGACTTAGCCTTTACCCTTAACATTAAGGGCTTTATTCGTCTGGTCGGCGAACGCCTGGAAGTGACAGTTATCTAATACTACACAGCCCTGTCTCCGTAAATAGTAATATAAACAAAGTGGTGAACACCTCTCACATCAACAATGCAGTAGTACTACAGAACGTTTTGCTTGACAATGCATTATGGTGTGTGTGGAGCGCAGCAGAGTGATGCTGTTTTTTTATTTGAGCTAGACGTTAGCAAGCGTTCTAACGCAAGTACTAACCCTGCCTTTAACTTGTTGTAAGCATGCAACAAGAATGCAATATACTGGCAAATAACTAGTGAAAGCAAAATGTCAGAAACAAACTTTTATATTTACTGTCACAAAGGTGGCTGCTAGGCAGGTTTACAGAAGTTGGATATTTTAACCAAATATTTTAGGTGACAGATTTTTTTTCTGGTATTAATTCTTATTATTAAAAAGGCTTCATGTTTCATTTTTTGACAAGTTAACTTTTCTTTTTTAGCACAGTCCTGCAAGACAGTGACAATATTAATTAAAGCCCTGTTAAGCATAGTTTATACTGTTAATTCATTTCTGGAAACACTCACATAACATCTCGCTGTACACCTTGTATTGGCAGTATATAATTTGTTCCCGTCTGACGTGAGACTCATCAGGAGCTCTCTGGCTTTTTTCCTTAACCTTTCTAAGATATGATTAATACTAATCATAAAGTGAGATTGAATTCATTCTCTCCCCTATCGGGACCAATTACACTTAGTCCTATTGGGAAAAGCCTTCTTGTCTGCGGGGCGTCAAATATCATTAAGAGCAATCTGCCATTTTCCCATAGAAACCACAGGAGCATGAAGGCAAGCACGTGCACACTGTCTCTCACTCGCACGCACGCACGCACGCACGCACACACACACACACACACACACACACACACACACACACGCACACACACATTGCAAGTGTGTGATGTCTTCACATTACTGGCACTTTGCGACTGTACTGTAGAATATGAAGAGCTGTTGTCCACCTGCCGCTAAAAGGCAGCAAAGCATTGTGGGACATGTCAGGAGCCCATATGGGTGTGGCTCCTGATCCAGGCCTTCAAGGGACTGAACGTTTTTTATTTTCCAATTAATTTTTTTACTGAGAGACCAGGGTGGGGAAGTAACTTATTACAAAAAAAAACTAACTGTAATTCATTACAGTTACCAGCTAAAATAATGGAATCAGATTACTCAGATCGGATAAAATTTAAAAGGGAAGTTTACAGAAGACACATTCATGAAACAATGGCTGTTCTCTTATTAAACTTTAAGTAACATCACTCAATAGTTGAAATATTGATAAAGTACTACTTTAATCTAATCCCCTGAGCAACATATACGGTCACAAAGCTAAAAGGATTTGGCGAGCCAAAGCAGTAGATTGCTTCGATGGCATTTCAAAGAGCAATGTTTAGGTGTAAAGTAATCTAAAAATTAATTAAATCAAATTATGTTATTAAAATTACGTTACTGAATATATTTTTAGTACGGTAACTTTTAACAGATTATATTTAAAAAGTAAATTACCCAACCCTGTGAGAGACACGTTTCCTCGTTCTTGAAGCTCACTGAAGCGTAGGAAGTGTAGCCGCATATTTGGAACCTGTCTGTGTTTTATAAGTAGCAGTCTATATCATTAGGCCTATTTAATTAAGTCCCACATGTTGCTTTCATTAACATTATTTCATCTTAAATATATGCCGTCTCAGTCTGATATGAAATGCATGAAATATATAATCGGCATATCTGCACACAACCATTGTGTACCTATCCTTCGACTGGAAGAGGTAGGCTAGTGGCACATCAATCTACAACAGTAAAACATAAACGATCGCTTTGTTGTTGTTAGCCATGTGGACGTTGTTCAACCTACAGTGCTACAGCCCAAACACTCCTCCCTGTTGTTGTTAGCCATGTGGACGTTGTTCAACCTACAGTGCTACAGCCCAAACACTCCTCCCTGTTGTTGTTAGCCATGTGGATGTTGTTCAACCTACAGTGCTACAGCCCAAACACTCCTCCCTGTTGTTGTTAGCCATGTGAAGGTTGTTCAACCTACAGTGCTACAGCCCAAACACTCCTCCCTGTTGTTGTTAGCCATGTGGATGTTGTTCAACCTACACACTGTTTGTGAAACCACTTTAGTGAGTAATAAACATTTAGTTGCCTTCATTTAATGTCCTTTTGTGTGTGTGTGTGCTCTGACAGGACATTGTGCAGGGTTCGTTGGGTTCAATGAATGTCTGTTTAGTATGCATACTGGTATCATTCGTATATAAAACTCACATTTAAATTGCATTCTATTAGTATGTCATACAGAGAATCTGGACATGGCCACATTATTTATGTATGAATTGGTTTAGAAGCTGCTTGAAGAGGTGGAATATTAAAATATAACTGATTGAAATTCTAGAAATTCTAATTAGTCACCCAATCAACCTATTTTTTTTTTGTAGAGGAAAATATCAAACAAATAAAAACTGTGCCCAAATTACCTATGAAGATTTGAAGGGCCTATGTTTTGTCTTCCCAACTGATACTTGCTCCAGGTGGTTTAATGTTAAATCTGAAACACACGCCATAGCAAAATAACTGCCTCTAGTGGAAAACCAGCCAATCAGAGCAGTGATTAATCGCCATCAACAAAAAATTGTAACTGCAAGAAATGTGTGAAAATGCTACTCTTATGATATATATATATATATATATATATATATATATATATATATATATATATGCTGTAACACAATTTATAGCTAAGATTTATGCACAATATAAGCCCAATTCCCTGACTGACCAAATGAGGGGCGGGGGCAGCCTTGAAACATAGAAAGCATATATCATCCAACCAATATATGTGTGTTTATGTGTGGGATGTAGGCAGACAGCGACTGAGAGACTTTAAAAGAAGAAAATATAAAAAGACGTACAGTAGTGTATATAAAACAGATTCCCGCCATGCTTTACAGTAGTTGTGAGAATGAGCGTGTTTGGTAGCAAAGTCCATTACAACACAGTGTGACCTACAGACCTTCTGAATCCAGAGACAGGGAAGTAAGAGGGGTTTGAAATGAACCGACGGAAGGGGTTAGATAATAAAGGGAAGGGTGAGAGTGTGATAAGAGTGTGAAACAGAGGGACTAATCTGTTACCAAGTCACCATTTTAACAGTGACCTCTGCCGCCATGGTGATAACCCCAACTTTCTGACATGTAGACCTACGTATTTGTGCGTAGACACACACACATTAACAAATGCAATAGATGATGTATGACTTTGACTTTGTTGCAAATAATGTACAATACAGGCATCAATTGAACCATGTGTCAATACAGATATACTGTATGCATGTAAAACGCTAGTCTTTTACCCATAGAACTACCCCATGGAGAAACCACGTTGTATTTCTTGTATGAAGTCCATATTTGGTGTTGATGTATGTTGTTGTTGTATTATTAAATTATTTGAAAATGTGTTTTTGCGGTGTGAACTAAATACAGGATCATTTTGTAGTTCAGACAAGTCAGTTACAATTTAAGCCATTGAATCTGCCCTTTAACCAGAAGGTGGCGTAGTTGATTTGCTTGAATAATTGATGCTTCCCACAGATCAGACCGGCTCCAATCAAAGGTTACATCATAGTAGAAATACCCACCTTCCTCTGTTTGTTTACAAGTTTGTATGTATATAATTTTGCAAACTTGTTTAAGTAATGATAGACAAATAGTTTGTGGTTCAGAATTGGTGCTTTACAGACATGAAATAAGTCTAGTCCAAAAAGACTAAAATAAAATTTAGATTTAAAACAAGATTTTCATTGGGGAAAAAGTTCTTATTCTATAGGTCCTTCATGTAAAAAAAAATACCGTATTTGGGAACTGTAAAACTATATAGGACATTTAAACATATCCACATCAGTCCGTGTCATATGAACAATTAAATATAAGGCAATGATGGCGACACTACCTACAGTAATACTACAGCAGAAATTATTTTGCATGTACTGATGTGGCAGAAATCACATTACATCTCACTACTCTCTCTCTCATCACAAACAGATAAAATGCCATAATGTGTGATGGTGTTTCATTAGTGACCAAAACACAGAAGTTGGCACACTAACGTTCGCTCACCTAGGTCATGGGCAGATTACATGGGACTCAGCTTGGCGGCCATGCAGCCATGTGAATAAAGTCAATTTTTCTAGCTTCATTATGTTTTTTGATGTGCTGCGTGTAAGAAGAAATATTTCCTGGTTGTTGGAGTAGGGTAGGGTTAGGATATCACTGAGATACTGGGTTTCCTTTCACTCTGTCAGTGACAGTGAACGGTTTATCTCACTATGTACCATCAATTCCTGTAATGCAGTTCCGCATAGATATTATTATTACCACCACAGTTGCGATGCATTATTATTTTTATCTATTAGGACATTGGCTCCATACAAGCCCGGCCAATCCTATCTAACCCCAACGTGTGAACAGAGAATAGTGGTAAAATAAATGCTGTAGGCCTAGTTTGTGTCCAGCTGCTGGACACAAACTGACTGCAGACACAAAGCCTTTAAAATGACATCATTCAAGGTTGGGTTAGTCATTCTCAAGAACTCTTGCTAACTTTGAGCTCAAATTAAAACAAACTCTTTCCAAAGCTATGGCTCAACACATTGAAATGTATTGCGAAGCCAGGGCATTGTTGTTGTTGTCATTGTGGTGTTCCTGGTTACACCAGGCGAGTGTAGAAATGCCAGATAATTTTTTCAGCACCTACACACAAGGAGCGAAATGCAAGGAGATATTTGGTGATTTTGACAAAAGGTGTATTAAGCTTACAAGTATCTGACAATAGTTGACTGTACCTTTTAAGTACTACTCATCTCACAAGACTCATGTTGAGTCCAGCTTTAAATTGCTTGAACTCCAGGACTGAAAGTTCCAAACACCTGTCAGATTACTAAATCATCAGTGCCAACCACTAGTCCACCTTGTTCGCTCACTCCTTGCCAGCCCGATTGCTGATTTAATGTAAATGGATGAATCTCACCTTAAATAAGCAAGTCAGCTAATACACTTTTTGTCAAATTCACCAAATATCTCCCTCGTATTTTGCTAACTTCCTGTTGTTTGTGCATGCTGAAAAATGATCTGGAATTTCCACACAGCCCTGGCTCCATAAATAGGAACATAAGCAAAGTGGAGAACACCACTCACGACACCAATGCCCTTGGCTTTGCAATGCGTTTCAATTTGTGCCGCGCAGCTTCAGAGGACGTTTGTTTTGATTTGAGCTTTGACGTTGGCAAGCGTTCTCGAGAATGACTGAGGCCCCGATCACACCGAGACGCGTCGCTAGAAACGTGCCTCCGGCAAAACCATTGTTTTCCTATGACACGGAATGCGTTTTATTACGGTGCATCGCTTCATGTTGTTTTTGCGTTGTTAGGACAACGCATAAACGTTAAAATATTCTCAACTTTTTCAGCGCAAGGCTTGTCAGTTTGTCATTTGGCCCAGGCCAAGCCGTTCTCTCTGGCACAGCTCATCTCCGTGTGATCAGGGGTTTATCAACGCGCTTTTGAAGCGGCTGTACCTTTAGCGACGCGACTCGGTGTAATCGGGGCCTGACTCTGCCTTTTAATGTGGATGAATCTCACCTTAAATCAGGCTGAATCTCTACTCTAGTACCTTCTCTTTTAACAAAGTTGTATGGACAAACTTAAGGGAATAAATGGTTTAAGGTTTACGTACTTCTCTGTGTCTGTCCAGCATCTTGAAGGAGTATTTGGGAGAGAAGGAGGTGCAGCTGTCTTTGATGTTTGACGCGGTGGACGAGGCAGACTTGGGCAACTACACCTGCCATGTAGAGAACCACATAGGCAAGCGAAGCGGGAGCATCATCCTACAAAAGAAAGGTAGGCCCACATCTGTTTGTCATTATTTAAGCAATAACACACAAGACTGAATATCAGCACGGCTGTGATTCAGTCGTAGGTACGAGGCCGCAGGCCATACCATAGTTCTAAACTTGTATTAACAGTCTGGTTCTGTGCCTCAACTATGTGACTGGTCTGTTTCCATGCAACAGATAAACATCACGATACCTTGTTAGATACGTTTTTCACGTCACCGCAGCTCAGCTACTTTGTATCCAACACATCCACGTTTGTATCATGTAGCTACATTTGCCTGTTTCTATTTATCACGCAGCCAGTGAAGTCAAATCTGTTGAGTCACTTTTAGCATCAGAGTTTTTTTTAATTTTTTTATTAGCAAGTTATTAGAAGAACATCGGTAAAGTGGAGTGATACCTGTTAAGTTAAACTGAAATATTATCACTCATGGAATGCCTCTTGTCCAATCAGATCACTTGGCTGGAAAATAACTTGTTTTGCGTATAGTAAGAGGTTCCTCAAACAGATACAGCAACCATCGATTTACCTGCTCATATGTCTATTATATATTTAATCAAGTGATGTGACAGAATCATTATTAGCTGTCAGTATTTATTAGCTAGTACCTCTCTGGTGATGGTTGAGATGTAATTTTAATTTCACACGCGCGCACGCGCACACACACGCACACTAACACACAGGCTCCATTAAATTAAGCCTAAATGAACTATGTTGCGTCCAACCATCCGCGACGTGTGTGACACTGTGTTCTATTTTGTGCCTTACTTTTTTTCCGTCTCATTTACTAAATGTAGTGACCGCAGCACTAGGTGAATTACGTGAGCTGGCTCTCGGGCAACAATGTGTTTTTACATATATAGTAGCATTTAGTGGGCGTTTTCATCCAAAGTGACTTACAATTAGTGCATTTGTCAGTGGACAAACAAGCAGTACACCAGCAGTAGGATATAGTAGGTGCACGTGATAATGATGCAAGTTGTTCTGTGTGTGGCTGGGGGGCGTTTGGGGACATGGATGTCTACAGGCTGGTGGCTAACGCTGCGTCATAGGCAACTCTGACCTACAATATTTACCTGTTGAATTTTCCGATTTCCTGACTTCCTGGTGCATGACGCTAAATGGAGAGAGATAACATGGCTGACCGTAACGGACTACCTAATAACATTGGTGACATAGGCTATTTTGACCTCAATTTACATATAGAGCATGTTTTGCAGTATGTTAGCAGGTATTCTTTTAAGTAAATACAGGTAAATGTACTTTATACCTTGATGGTACCGGTTACATAATGCAACTCCATGGGTGCCTCCGTTGTTGTGTGATGTCAAACCGGGAAGTCGGGATATTTGGATTTGTTTCGAGTTCACAAGCAGGAACTATGACTTTGAGTGGCGCTTTTCCCATGACGTCAAAAGCAAATGTTAAATTAAAACAGAAAAAATGTTGTTGGGGTTGAGGAGAAAAAATGCCGGTCAAACAGGAAGGAATGAATTGTTCTTGCAGGAAAGTTAGTTCCAGTCCAGGCCTGTTTAGAGGATCAGTGATAAAGCCTTTACAATGAGAGAGAGAGAGAGAGAGAGAGAGAGGGGGGGGGGGGGGGAGTGTGTAAATAGGAGATGGAGTGTGAGGGAAAGAGAGGGAGAGAGAGAGAGAG
>JAODUK010056484.1:0-2500 GCA_027564635.1 Typhlichthys eigenmanni
TAAGGCATTACATGGATTGGCCCCATTGTATATTTCAGATCTCCTTATGTTTTATCACACTTCTAGGCCCCTTAGATTGTCCAATCAGATTATTTTATCTGTTCCACAGTCTCATTTAAGAACGAAGGGTGATCGTGCATTTTCTGTTGTAGCCCAGAGACTGTGGAACGATTTTCCTTTTTCTATTAGATCATCTTCTACCATTGAGACATTTAAATCTCTTCTAAAGACACACTTGCACTCTTTAGCGTTCGAGTAAGTTCTGGGACACTATGCTAAAACTGTCTTGTTTGTAGTGTATTGTGTTTTATTGTTTTATTTTATTTATTCATTGTTACTTACATTGATGTGTACAGCACATTGGTCAGCATTGGCTGTTTTTAAATGTGCTTCATAAATAAACTGACTTGACTTGACTAGTCCAAGACAAAAAGAAAAATTCAATGAAGGTCTCCACTGAAAAATGTTCTTATAGAACGTGGCTTAATCCATGTATGTGAAACCGGCCCTCATTGTGTCCTGAGCTGAGCTTAATACCAGGTCAGACAATTGAGGACCACTGCTTGGATTCCATAAAAGCTCTGTTGACTATAAGGGCTAATTTGCTTGCAGACATGACATTGATGCATGGGGCTGGCTAGTTGACCTTCCGTTGCCCACCTATTACAGACTAATTGGACAGTGAGTTCACAATGTGTACACTAGATGGCAACATGTATTGTATATTGGCACATTATCATGGTAGACTACAAATATGACAAATGCTGAAAGAGAAAACCCATATGAAGGATACAAGGACACAGCTTTAGAGGTCAACAGCTGCAGCAAGACAGGAATGGGAGGAGTTTGTGTCTTACTAGAATTACACAGTGATTCACCTGTCTATAAAGTATATAATACAATGTATTTTAATACATTAAAACAGAAGCAAGTCAAGCAGAACTTTTTTGTCCCTCAGAGGGGCACTTAGTTGTAGCCTGGTGTAACCAGACCATATTCACAAATAACCAGACCGTGTTCACGTGTTCGCAGTCTTTTCCTCCTACTTTGTTTTGAAACACGCTTGACGCGGATTGGGCCGCCAGCAGGGCGGCTGTGCGAACACTAATCTCACTAATCTCATCGGAAATAAATAGTGCTGAGAGCAGTTAGTCGGACAGAATATAGTAAATACAGGTATATCGCATGTCAAACATACACACATAATTCAACATGACAACAATGCACACATAAAGATATAAGAGCAATATGTGTTAATATTTACCAAGCTTGGTTGAGTGGTCACACTGTAGTGAAGTGAGTGCATAAAAGACTGTAGATACAGCAGACAATGACATCACACGCCGTCTGTGTGTGATGTCATCAACTTCCTCTGTTCTATGTTTTCATAGCTGGCCTTGGGCATGCATGCATGTTTGTGTGTGTGTGTGCGTGTGTGCGTGTGTGTGTGTGCGTGTGCGTGCATGTGTGTGTGTGTGTATGTGTGTGTGTCCGGAGTACGTAACAAGATGTGTGTATGTGCGTGCCTGTGTGCGGTGGTTTGACTCGGCCATCGCTGCCAAGGCAACCTGCATCATAGTTGCCATGGCAATGTAGTTAGTGAGATGCACATGTTAACCATCAGACTCTTGCGCGTTTGTGTGCGTGTGTGTGTGTGTGTGTGTGTGTGTGTGTGTGTATACTCAATACTATAGATTTACTTTGTCTGATCTCTCAATATGCGACTTTGAGGATTTAAATATTTGAATATTGGTGTGTAGATGTTTTGTGCGTGCGTGTGTGTATATCCATGACGACAAATACATAAGTACTGTATATGGCCCTTAGAATGTGGCATACAAAACCAGTTGATAGTATTAGGACATATGTCAGGTCCCAGAGGGGAACACGCACCTGAATGGCATCAGCCATCACACTCACACTGTTTAGTTTATACCCAGTCAACCAACACAGTCTGCTCTTGATTCAAGTCTCTTTGGACAGCTGCCACAGTCATTCTGTTCCGCGTAGTCAAGTGGTCTAGTGTTGTCCTTACAGTAGGTCTTGGGTTTGATTTACAGTAGTAGTGTTTATGCATTGCCTCGTGTTTTCTGTTTGGATTTGAGCATTCATTTACTGTAAAGAACTGTCCACAAACAGTAACAGTACATGTGTACTTGCTACTGAGTTCGCCTTACAACCCTGTCACATATAGTAGAGCAGTGGTTCTCAAAGCGGGGGTCACTGGTCACAAGAAATCAAATAACATGATGAATGACATGACAACACATGATTAGAAATGGCATATTTTACCCATAATTGTTAGCAGTAATACATTGTATACATTACTTTATTGTATTCTGCTCCTAGCCTGTATTAAAATACGATCAAATAATATTATGGTTGTTATGCTTCTACCTATTTGGTATTTGGCTCGCGGCTCTTTGGCATTGTTGTTTTGGGGGTCCCGAGCTGAAAAGTTTAAGAACCACTGCCGTAGGGAATGGTGGTTGTCCGCCCT
>JAODUK010056484.1:5000-18339 GCA_027564635.1 Typhlichthys eigenmanni
TCCATTAGGTAGGCGTACTTAGAATACTTCTGTCTTTTCTCTCTCTCTCTCTCTCTCTCTCTCGCCCGGGATTTCCAACCATAGATCAGTGAGCGAAGATCTCCTTTTAATTATTTTCCCATTACGCACGCACCTCCTTCTCCATCACGGTCCCACCCCGCTTCTCCCTCCCCCGCGCCGTGCGTGTGCATAAAAGCATCTGATTCATACAAGATGGGAAGCGCGTAAGCAAGAGTGGATGAAACGCACGTTTCTCTCCGTAGCGCGGAGAAATAGCGGCTCAACCAATGAGCATTTCCCGTAAAAATACAATAGCTTTAGTTGCTTCCTTCTCGTTTTGAGGATTAAGTTTCTGTTGCGAATGAACAGGGACAATTGGGAGCATAATATGAATCCAGACCCTGTTTTACAACTAGCCTATATCTACAGCACCAGAAAAGCGATACTTTTGCTGGAGGAACAGCCAGATTTTTTTCCACGCAATGCTTTTCCAAAAATGGAGTATATATGCTATCGTTGCTTGAGAGAACATGGGATATAATTATAACGGCTGTTCTGGTTCCTGTGTGGTCACCAAAGTGCGGTAACATTTCTTTAACACAAAGAGCGTGGATTTCACTTCGTTTCAAATGGAGTTCTTCTAAATACTGCTTGGTGTGTACGTTGGAATGTTCATTTCGACGCGGTTTGTGCTAGAAAGTAAAAACATTTTCATATCATGTCTGCGTGTGCGTGTGCGTTTTGACTGAGAGAAATGCTCAGCCTCGCTATTTAAAACAACATGAGAATTCACTGGAAGTAGCCTAATGTGTCAAGGCGACCCAGTAGAAGTCAGGAAGATGTTCCTCGCTATTATTTCTGCCGTTTTTAGGCTGAATTTCGTCCCCCTAGTGGAATACTGACAGTTAAAAGTTTGCTTTTTTCTAAAGGTAAGTAAGTATCATAACTGTTCATGCTATGCATGCCATTTTCCAAAGTATGGACAGATGGAGGCCAGTCAGGTTTTAATAATATGTATTTTTGAGGATTATCCTTAACAGCTGCTTGTCACAATGTCATAATACATTTCTGTTCAGCATCCTCTATTGACCATCTTTATATTGTAATTAATGTGCAATGATGTCTGCTAGCTTTCTTACAATTTCATATCTTTGTCATAGGCTATTGATTGCCAGACAACAGAACAAGTGTGACATGTTATGTTTTTAATAAGTAATAATAAACATGCCCTGCTTCAAGACTACTAGATGAATACAGAAATGCGGGCCGGGACCCTATATGGTCAAATTTATTGCAGGCATAATGTCATCATATGAGGACAAAATAGTGCTTGATTTGAAATCAATATTAATGACACCCAGGCCACAAATTTGTTCCATTTATATCAATACATTAGAGTATAATTTTTTTATTGGATTCTTGTTGTTTTAGTTAATCATAATGTAGACTATGCTAGACTGGAGATCCCTGAAGGATGCAATTATGTCGTCAGAACGTTGCTCTGGTGTCAGGAGATGCATCCAGGGTTGGGATGCTACTGAATGAGACTGAATAATCTACTGTGGATGAGAGATGAGTCAATAATAACAACAACAATTATATATTATTAAACATTATGTATTTGTTATTTCTCCACATTTTCTAATCTGTTTTCTGGAAGTCTGATTGTTTAATCCCATAGAGCTATATATACAAATAACCATTTCTGTGTATTGCCAAAAGATGCAAACATCAAAATGGGAGAAAGATACAAAATCATTAATACAAATAATAATAACAACAATAATAATAATAATAATAATAATAATAACAATAAGAAGAAGAAGAAGAATTTACATTCCTCTTTGTATAATTTAACATTAATTCATATCCAGATGTCCCGGGTTTGTCAGGGGGTCAAGAGGTCAAAAGGTCAAGAGGTTAGACTGTGTGCATGTGCTTGTGTCCATCAGCCAGAGAAGAATGCCTCCAGTCAGTAAATATGTGTCAGCAACCACTGCCCTCCCTTAAGTGCCCTAGAGCATAGCACTGCAGCTCCAGGGAAAGGAGCAATCTCGCTCTCTCTCACACACACACACACACACACACACACGCGAGATGCTAATGCAAAGAGACATTATAAATATCAATCATCTTGGGGCATGCAGGCAAGGCAAGGTACGTATATTTGTTTAAGCCCAGATCAGGTCAAATTTAATCTATTGTCAACCCCCTTCCCCCCAGACACCAAAAGATGAGTGTACCTTCTAATTACGTTCAGACCAAACGGTAGAATATTTATCATCTTAATTTGAGCACTTGAATTCTTGAGTTTTCTTTTGATGTAAAATTGTAAATGCCCTTGTGATTGTTTCAAACGGTGATACACACATACACGCACACATACGCGCACGCACACACGCACACACTCATATTTAGTCATAAAACAGTGTTAACCATATCTGTGAAACTATGTCACTGCACACACCTGACACACCACAACATGTGACCAATGCTGAAATATGCTTCTGTGTTTACCTCTCACTGCACAGTGGCATTGCTGATGACCTTTACCCCCTCAGGAGGGGGTCTGTCTCTTCCTGGATGCCTCTCCATTGTCTCTACAGTACCTGTCTATCACTCTGTTTCTTCTCTGAGCTCTCAGTTTGAATTCATTTGAATTAGTCTGGATTTATTCTAACTAAAAACATGTTTTTTAGTTTAAAAAAAAGAAATTCTGTGTAATCCAACAACATTATTGCCCTTATAAAACAAATAAAAACTATGCAAGCCTAGTTCAGCCAGCCGTGGGCATGGGCCAACATCATAGATCAATACCATTATGGGTTTGAAAAGTGTGTAATCCTTCTTATTCTCTGTCCCTGTGGGGGAAGTTGCATGTGGTGCATTACCGCCACCTACTGTCTACATGATGCATTACCACCACCTACTGTAGAATGTATAGCGCAATCTCTTTTTACAGTAACAAGGTCAGTCAGTTAGCAACATTTGCTCAAATTGGCCAGTCCCACTACACACGGTCCGGCAAAAAAGACCAAAAACGAAAGACCATTATTTTGACTCTTAATGTAATGGAGTACACAATGCGATGTTTTTTCAAATTTCAGTTACATCCATATTCCAAGAGAGTGGAATATGAGCGTGTGAGTCAACAAACACCAGTGATGTTTCAGTTTGTTCTCTGGCTTCTTCTTTCCAATAGTCTTTTCTGCATTATCGTATCTTATATTATCTCTTGTTGTCTGACCATCTGATGTCTGAGCATACTGCGAGAAAGCCTATTCTAGTGACACACTAGAGACAAATGTTTACTGTAGAGTCTCTCTGGCAGTTGACGCCCGCAGATCCAAGAGCTCCTCTTGTCTTCATATATTCCCCACACGCTGTTCCTGGGAAAACAATCCTTTTTATGGTTGGGAATGGGGTCATGAACATAAACAACTTATTTTAGGGGTCATGAAGGGATGAAAGACAAACGTAATGTATTATTTTAATTCACATCAACAGCAGCATGCAGCAATTACAGAGTAGAATAGTGTTTTTCCTTTTTTTTTTTTTTTTTTTTTGCCAGCACTGATTACAACTGTCACATTTTCCATCGCTACCGCTCCCTCCCATTCCATCACATCACACTCTGGTCCATTCTCTTCTCCATATACCTTGCTGCTGTGTTGCAGAGTTTAATTGAGAGTGCTTTATTGCCACCTGTGAAACGTTGCACTCTGCCAATCAAATGGCGTTCTGTACTATTACATTACAATGAATGAATGTTGAGTGGAATCTAAAATACCAATTGGTTGAAAACACAACCCCAACTACTGCATAATCAAAATAAACTGTAATCACGATAATGTTGCTCTCTCACTGGTACAGGGCATGCTGTGCGATCTGTTGTGAACACATCTGGTGGTTGCCATAAAAACGCGTGGCCTGGCAGCGGAACATGGGAAAATATCGATATTTTTTTAAATACTTTTTTCTATGCATAAACTGTTCCACACGGACAATATGTGTATTACTAAGAGATTCGCAGAAATAAATACTTTTTTGTATAATTTTAACACTTTAGAAAATGATATTAGAGGAGCTAACAGCTAGCTAGCTAGCTGGCTGGGCATTTCAAAACTTTTAAAACTTCCTGTTGAATCTTGTACGTTGCCGTAAGGCAAAAAAAAACGCAAGAGTTGAGAATATTGAAAGCATGCGACCTTCGATACACAACGCAGCTCACTCCCAACGCATATATTCGGACTGCCCCATTGACAATGAATGATTTCCAGCGCAACGCAACGCATTGAACGCATTTGGTGGGCACCCGGCGTAATGGCCAAGCCGCACTAAACAGCGAACCACCTGAGAACCCAAGGTGGTGCAGACCGCACCACACAACACTATCCTACAGTAGCTTTGGCAATGCGTGTCCAATGCGTGGGGCAAATATCAACAAGCTTTCTCCAGAATGACTGACTATATGCATACAGCACAAACTACCCCTACCTCAGATACAGTATGAAGCTCTGCTCAGAAGGGTATGATGTTATGCAAAGTGTGTCTAATGATTACATTAATGAGGCACTATTAGAGGTGAACACATTATTACAGTATTAGAGTTTACTGAGATAAGGTATTAATAATAAAAACGAACAAGCGATAATTATGGCGATAAAACTGAGCTGGTGGGTTCAAATTGTCTGTGACTCTTAGTGGTTGAGATGGGAACATTAGCATTCATAGCATGTGTACTGTATCTCAGCTCATTATAACTGTCACAATAGCACCTGAAGGTATAATGTAGCCTAGAGCCTTTTACAGAAACGCAAAAAAACTAATATAAAATCTCTCGGAGAAAGACAAGAAACCAAAGGAGAGGCCTTAGAAGTACCTTTTATAACAGTAAACAAAATTATTTTCATAATAAATATGTATTTTGCATCAGGTACACTCAACTCTTTGAGTGTGAGACGAGACTGACATAAGCGGGTGTTTTATACAGCCCAAACCCCACCTTTTAAACTATTCCTCCTGTCTGTCTGTCTGTCTGTCTGTCTGTCTGTCTGTGAGTGTTCATGGCTTTCTCCAGGGCTGCTATTATGATAATCTTTTCAGACGTTCCGTGCTCTTTGACCTTGCACGCCATCACCAAGTCGAGCATCAAGGCCATTAGAAATGTATCTGTGCAAACCGTGAAGGTTGCTGTCAAGCTTCTGGGCTGCCTCGTTGCTCCTGGGCTGCCTCGTTGTGTGTCAGGTGGCTGTTCATCGATGTAGCCGTTACAATAAGTGCTCTCTCGTACCTGGTCCTGCAATCACAATCATCACCTGATTTATGTCCCCGTATCTTTCTATTTACCATTCCTCCTTTCAACGCACTTCCCCTCTCTTCCTCTAGACTTCTAATCTCTTTTTCATCATCTCCTTTCATTCCAGTTCCTCTCATTTGCCATCTGCTCTCCTTTCCTAATCTTTTCTCTATAGTATTCAATCCTCTCATCATCTTTGTTCCCCTTCTGCATCCTTTACTCCACTAATATCCAGATTTCTCTCTTCGGATTCTTTCCACCTTCCTCTACGTACGTTTATCTGTGCTCTGCCTTTCCTTTACTCTCCTGTCATCTGTTTAATTGACACGATGCCGAGACAGTGTGTGGGATCCAGCTGACAGCCTGTACACTATAAGAGTTGGATCAAGAGAAACAGAATGAGAGGCGAGAGAGAGAGCGAGAGAGAGAGAGAGAGAGAGAGAATACAAGGTACACATGGTAATGAAAGGACGCACGTGGAGCGCGGGGAGTTGTATGAGTCACTCTCTGTGACTTTACGCCTGTTCTCCTAGCGCTAGCAGTACGATGATCGACGGGAACAGTAGCCTAACGTCACACGGCGGATTACGAGAGGGCACAGGATGAGCTTTTCGCGTTTTCTTTTCGTATGATTCACCACCGCCCGTCTTCCGAACACCTATCCGATGTGGGCAGATGGGGGGGGGGGGGGGAAGGCAGGGAGCGAACAAATTAAAGGAATAGAAAATGGGAATCACTGAGAGATTTAAAATACTGTACCTAAAGAGGAAGAGGAGGTTGTTGGGGATGAGAGAGAGAGAGAGGGAGAGAGAGAGAGAGAGAGAGAGAGAGAGAGAGGGAGAGAGAGAGAGAGAGAGGCAGACGGACACAGAAATAAGGAGACATGAGGGAATGGAAGGAAAGAAAGAATGCAGGAAGAGGAAATAGTGAGGGGGGGGGCGGACAGGGACACTGGGCCTACAACAGAGGCCACGAGAGACAGACATTGAGAGAGGGCGAGAGATAGTAGGAGAGAGTCGGGTCAGAGATAATGTGTTCTGGCAGGAGATAAACAAAGTGCTAAAAGAGAGAAGAAAAAAGAGAAAAAAACGTACGTGACATTAAAGACATCGGTCACCAAAGGTCAGAGGCATGTTCTTATAGACACACCCGTGTGCAAGACAAACACAATGATGACAAACACATTTTGGCCACACGGGGGCAGTGATGAGCAGAGGACGTGACGCGTGGCGAAGTCGAGCAGTAACCTCCGGTGAAATGAATACAACACGGAAGTGCCGAAACCTGCAGTTCCTCGAATGGCCACTTGAGGCTGGCGGCAAGGGAGTAAATCCCCATACACTAATGTTAAAGTTTACAACTTTACAGCAAATATGAACATGTTAACAGCCTGGTTCAAAAAAACGTTTAGTCTCTATAGCTAGTCTTCCCGTTTATGAAAACTGTACGGGGCTCTGGGGGGGTGTATCCCATAATGGAAGGGGGAGTGTTACAGCCAGAAAATGTTGTCAACTTGGCAACCTTGTCGCTAGGTTTAACGACCCTCTTAACTATACTTCAATTTGTTTGGACTTCTTTAGAAAACCTATGGGTGACGTCACAGAGTATGGGTTAAGTATTTGCCGACTTGGACCCACCCATGTTGAAAAATATTTTTCATTCAGACATTTAAACAAATTACTTTGTTTAAATGTCAAGTCGAGTCGAGTCAGTCGAGTTTGGCAAAAAACCTGAGACCTGGCAGTAATCCTTAATTGTCCTTGTTCACGTTGATGATTTTAAAACACAGCTCTAAATAATTGCGTCTCCTCTCATTTTGTTACCTTACCGTTCTCTGTGCGTGTTGAAACAATAATCCAGTCCTTCAATGTGGCGAACACCTCTCACAACAAAGTAATACACTTTGCTTCACAATGCATTTTTGTGTGAGGCGGCGCCGTGGAGCGATACTGTTTTGATTTGAGCTCGAAGTTAGCAAGAATGACTATAACCCTGCCTTTAAAATGGCATAACCCGTTGAATGTGCATACTGTAAGATTTACAATGTGGCATTGTGACTAGATAATGAAGCCAAATAATTGAATAAGTACCTGACTTGAATGAGAATGCATTGCTTGCTAATGCTAAACCCTTTAGACACACAACACATTTTAATGTTAATCTGAGCTCAGATTATCATGCATTCGACCGTAAAGGTTTCCTTAACAAGCCTGTGTTATTTTGCCTTAACAGCTCTATTAATAGAACCCTGGGCAGCTGGCGAGACCAGCAATGATGATGATGATGATTATTAATAAGATAAAATAGTTTAATAAATCAGTATTGTACATACTGTACAGTTGTACGTATTAACATTTGATTTAAAATAGGAGACACACTTTTGGTTAAATCTTTGGACTTAAAATAATGTATTTATTTGACTCAGGCTCATCTCATAATCGTATACACCCAATCCCCCCCCCCCCCCCCCCCCCCATCTATCTCCCTCTCTCTATATATATCTCTATATATGTATCTCTCACAAACACACAGAGAATACACATTGCTGTGTGTAGATGCTCACTTATACTCTTGCATTGCTTGCATTTGCCCTGAGGGTTGACGGCCAACATCTTCTGTAAACATGACATTGTTGTGCTCTGTGTGTGTACGATTCATACAGCCTTTCTGGCCAGCCTCTCACTTCAAACATTCACTGACAAAGATTCCCATTAACCATTGCCATCATAAGCAGAAGTGGACTGCTGCTTACGTTAAAGGTCCCGGTGTGTGGGCTGTTCTGTTGTCTGAAGGGAAGGTAAATCTGACTAACATCAAATGTCATTTAGTTGAAATTCCTGTCCTAACACTGTTTAAAACTACAACATTTCTGTATACAGCCACTCCCAGTCAGATAGTCAATCGAGAAAGTCTATATTCTATCGATAGAAAACATCACCAACTGAAACTCAATCAGCTACTGTAGAAGTGTGCGAAGCCTGTCTGAAATGGCAGTTGGAAATAAAGAAAATGTTGGTCCTTTATACAAATGTGATGATTGAGATTAAATGTAGATGTACATTAGGATGAATTCTGGATTTTTTGTGTAAATGCTGCCCCAAATTGGTCTGAAGTGTTTGGCTCTTGAACTTTTACTATAAACAACACAAAATAGATTTTAATGTAATTCTTCATGTTTTACTGTTGTTGTATATATATATACTGTAGGTACATATGCACATGTATTTTATGTAGGCCTATTGTATATGTATGTACTGTACAGTACTGTATGTGTACAAAAACACAAATCTGGTATTAGTATCCGAGTTACATGCCTTTTGTGTGTGTTTGTCAAGAGCCAGTATGGTGTCATGCTACTGAGTCTGGACATATAATTAGTGACCTGGCCTTGTCACAAAGATGCTAACTTTCCCAGACATTGTACTCAGTTTACCATTCATCTTGATGGTTTGAAATAAAAGCTTTTAAAGTGTGTATAAAGTGTGTATATAAGGCTTGTGACATTTTGAAAGATTGCTTTGGGCCTGCCCCTCACCACACACACAGAATCCAGATGTAAAACACTTGATTTTTTTATATTTGCATCACCATCATTGATGTGTTTGTGTGTGTGTGTGTGTGTGTGTGTGTGTGTGTTTCCTGCAGGTGAAATATGACAGCAGCAGTAGGTGTGCTAACGGGCCTGGCCAAGCTAAAACGTCAAGACTCCGCCCGATCCCAGCACCGCTCCCTCCAACAAATCCCATCGTCCGGCCTCGGAAGTCCAGCTCCGGAAGCCATTCCCAGGTGCTCTTCCTTTTCTTATCTTTAAAAACTTGTAATTTGTTATCTGGACTAAATATGTATTTATTAAAAATATGCACATTTGGTATCAGAGATAAAAATATACACATTTGTTATTAGAGATAAACATATTCACATTTGTTATCAGAGATACAAAATATAAATTTGTTATTAAAGATAAACATATTTACATTTGTTATCAGAGATACAAAATATACATTTGTTATTAAAAATAAACATTCACATTTGTTTGAGATAGAAAATACACCCATTTGTTATCATTGGATACATTTAAAATACATACATTTGTTATCAGAGATAGAAAATATACACATTTTTTATCATTGAATACATTTAAAATATACACATTTGTTATCAGAGATAAAAAATACACAAATACATACAAATGAATACATTTAAAATACACACACTTGTTATCATTGAATATATTTAAAATACATACACTTGTTATTAGAGATACAGAGATCTCTCATATCACACACACTTGTTATTAGAGATACGTAGTTCTGTCAAATCACACACACTTGTTATTGGAGATACATAGTTCTGTCAAATCACACACACTTGTTATTAGAGATACATAGTTCTGTCATATCACACACATATATTTTCACGCAGAAAGCGGAAGCGTCGCTCGGACGTGGTGGTGGTGCGCGGCAGGCTCCACCTCTACTCCGCCTCCGGGTTCTTCCTCCTCCTGGGATTGGTCATTTTAGCCACGGGCATCGGCATGGCAACCCTGGGCTATTGGCCGCACAGCGAGACCACGCCCGTGTCCGAAACGCCCACGGGGGCTGCAGAGGCGCCTAAGCCCACCAGAGACACAATTTACACTTCAGATGAGGCCGGTGGAGCGAAGACAACCATCACAGAGGAAGAGGTACCCATGGAGGCTAATTCTAGCACTAGCAAAGTACAAGGTAATTCAGGTGCTGTCAGTCAGAGAAGTTTGTTCTGATTTTACACTTTAACCAGTTCTAGTATATTTTCAATCAAATTATTTATTTATTTATTTATTTATTTATTTATTTATTTGTATCTCTTTAAACGTGGTTCAGTTTGTTTACTGCTCTCTACATGACCTGGCTTGGCCCTCCTCTGCTCCCGTAGGTCCTAAGTCCTCCGTGCAGGTAGGTGGTGCTCTCTCCCGCTTCCTGGAGCAACATCGACATTCAGAAAGGATGAAGATGCTAGGGCCTTTCACCATGGGGATCGGCATCTTCATCTTCATCTGTGCCAATGCCATACTCCATGAAAACAGAGACCGTGAGACCAAGGTATTTACTGGCAAATGACACACACACACCCACACACACACATATACACACACACACACACACACAAAAGTAATAAAAAGCCGTAAAACAAAAAGCCTATAGTGGACTTTCTGTACTAAAGTTACTCAAGTAATGCTTTGATTTTTTTGATTTGACTCTAGCTGTATAAAAATTGATATAGCTATATAAATATCTGGATATCTATAATCCTTCCATTATCTAGCTACTCTATATGAAGAACATGTTCATTACACACTCAACTCATCAAAACGTATATATCCTCTCTTCTCTCTCACGCTATTGGCCGCACGTTCCACTTCAACCTCGATGACCTCTAGCGGTTTACACTCGTTTCCGCTGACCTCATCCATACCCTCATCTATTCTGCTCCTTTGCTTTCCTCTTCCTCCTCCCCCACCCCGACCACCTTCCTCACCGACATAATCAATAATGTCGTTGACATCCATGTCCACACGCATTACTGGCAAATATGTGAAGCCCGTCCATCAAACTTTTATGTAAGGAGAAAAGCCTGTGCAACACCATACTATAGGTCTCTTTATTCAGGGCATTTTATTATATGTTTGTTTAACCAGGAAAGACCTATTGAGATTAATAATCTAATTTACAAATGCGTCCTGGCCACGACGGCAGCAACTCTAACACAGTTTCAAACATAAAAACAAAAAATGTACAATGTGAGTATTAATAAATAACAATTATACAGCAAAGTATTATACTGTCCTTGAGTATAATATTGATGTACTTGAAGGTAACCAACCAGCATGAGTATCCATAGTAACATGTCCTCTACTGAGAGACTGTACCTGAAGGTAACCAACCAGCATGTGTATCCATAGTAACATGTCCTCTACAGAGAGACTGTATCCACAGTGCTGCTCTGCCTCTCCACCAGGTGATCCACATGCGGGACATGTACTCCACGGTGATCGACATCCACCGGCTGCGGCAGCGAGAGAGGAAACAGCGCCTCCACAATGGCTCCTTCTTCGGGGGCTCCTTCCCGGGCGCGGAGGAGAACCTTGGGCCGGGGAGGCCGGCCGGCCACGCCCTCCTCAGCTTCTCGCGCGCTGGGAGCGCCATGGCACGGAGGTCGACTGAGGAGGAGGAGGAGATAGAGGAGGAGCTGGAGGAGCTCTTGGGGCAGGGGGAGATCCAGAGACACAGGGATGGCGGCCTGGGGGGTTTCATGGAGCGGCCCTTCGGCGGCGGTGGGGTCGGGGGAGGCAGGGGGGGTCTGGAGCAGGCCCGCCGCCATTGGCCGCTGGACCAGGAGAGAGAGAGGGGGGCACACCGGGCCCGCTCCATCGTCTCCTCCTCCCTGTCCGCCTTCACGCTGCCCGTCATCAAGCTGAACAACTGCGTCATTGACGAGCCCGAGATGGAGGCCATCACTGAGGAGGACCGGGGAGGAGGAGGAGGAGGGGAAAGGAGAGACGGGGGCGGCCGTGGCAACAGGCCACCGCCTCTGGGCTCCGTGGAGGCCCTGGTTGTTCCCGTAGTGACCGTCGCCAAGGCCGCCAAGTCCCCCTGCGGCCTACACCGCAGTAAATCTGCCACCTCCTCATCGCACTGCTCCCCGCTATCCTCCTCCTCCTCACTCTCGCCGGCCCCCTCGTCCATCTCGGGCTGCTGGCTCTCCCCTGGGGCAGCCCGGGGCGACTTTGGCTCCAACGCCTCTCTGCGCGTTCTCAGCAGCCACTCCAAGTCGCTGGACCTGGAGCGCAGGCCGAGCATGCTCAGTGTGCGCCCCGAGCAGCGCAAACACCCCAGCTGGCCCCGTCTGGACAACGGTGGTAACCGTGGCAACAGCAAAGGCTATGTACGGCTAGAGGACAGGGAGGAGGGACAAGCCGAGAGGCTGCCCGTGGACGGGGAGGCCCCGGTGGCAAGCGCACGCGACTACAGCAAGAGGGAGAAGCTGCTCATGATCTCAAAGTCGCACAGCAACCTGAGCTTCGAGCGCAGCGAGTTTAGCAGCAGCAGCGCGCTGAAGAGGGGCAGCTCTGAGACGCGGTTCTGAAAGGGAATGTACGCGTCTACGCACCGCTCTGATCACAGTGTGCTGAGCCCGGAGTTCACTGACAGCTGGGATTTGGGATATGCTTCTTCAGCCGTGCAGCGGTTGTACACGCACACATTGAAGCTATACCAGCTTCAGGGATTCCGTTGCATAGCTAACCCCTGCATTCTAGGGTGGATCGAAAACACGAAAAAGAAAAGCTAACTGAATCGAACGCATCATGGTAGTAGTTCTAAATAAAAGAGGCTTTAATGAGGCTAATTAAACGTTGTTTAGCAAGAGGGCGTGGCTCTCGCTAAGGCTTTATAATCAGTGCTGTTTTCAAAATAATTTGTATTAAAAAAAACAAAACTATTCCAGATGCTGTTCTATACACACTGTAACTAGAGTCATTGTAGCAGCTGCCGTTGTTGTCAAAATAACCTCAGCTGGAACTCTGAGCAAGTTGGCTTTAATAACTATACACCCCGAGGAGGGGAAGTGGAAATCAAAGGATGCAAAATACTGTTCTAATAATAGGCCCAGATCTAACAAGGTCCTGCAGTCGTTAATAGGTAGAGCAAATGATATGTTACTGACTGATTTTGACGGCTTGGCCCAATAGTGGTGCAAGTGACTTAATTAGATATGAATATTTACTGAGATACTGGCACATTAAAATGCAGTGTACATTTGTACATTCTGAAGGATGTTTGACATAATTGGCTACGTGGTTGCAGCCGTACAATACCAGGAGTATTTCTTTAAAATGGGAGACTTAAAACCTTTTTCCTTGTGTTTTTTTTTTTTATATTTCAGCCTCTGCTGTTTTATTCTGATGAAATTCCCATGAAACCAAAAACTAGAGTTACCCTAGCGTTGTAACTAGGTTCTCTGAGTAGCATGAGTGAGATGTCTCACTATGGGATGCGCCCC
>JAODUK010056495.1:0-18339 GCA_027564635.1 Typhlichthys eigenmanni
TAGTCCCCAGCCTATATGCCCTCACACCCACACGGCTGAAGGCAATCGATCTAATTGCACGTGTGGGTGTGAGGCGCCGGGGATGCGGACAGTCCTTCCCCGGTCCTACCACCCCGGCGAGACCAGTGAAGCGTTACAACCCCTAACCTGACGTGCCAGATGGATTGCTACTCACACGTCCATTGAATCTGGACCGTTGAATTTCAAATAATACTTGGCAGTTGATTGGATGAACCATCTGGTCCGTTTTTCGCTGTCAGCACACCTAAGCCACGCCCGTATAGCTATCAACCCACACAACGCTGATTGGTCAGTTCAGTTGCTACTCTGACACATTCTAAGTTATTTCTAGACTTTCCAGACTGATTCTCACAGCAAATTTAAACTGAAGCTTGCGAGATCAGGATGGTCTTGTGAGGCTATAACCCCCACCCCCACACACAGCACACACACAGAAACGTATCTGTCCAATTTATGTAACCCCCCCCACTCCACACACACACACACACACACAAACTGACTCACCTGCCCCAGGCGGCCTGCTCTGTGGAGGCGGTGGTGACCGGGTCGCAGGAAGAGGTGGAGATGGCCGTGCCATTGTCACGGTAACAAAAGCCACACCCTGGATCCAGCATGCACCCCTCGCACAACCTGGGAGGACACGGAGGCGTTGAAGAGCTCTGTGTGTGTGTGTGTCTGGGTTTGGTTGGCCTAAATGGCCCTCGGAGAAGCAATTCCATGTGGTAAACGTACTCATCTTCTCAAATTACTTGTGTGTGTGTGTGTGTGTGTGTGTGTGTGTGTGAGAGTCTTCAACAGAGAGGACATTAGGTGCAGCTTGTTGTTGTGATGAAAGACCATTGTTACATAAAATGGCTTCATCTGGTTTGTCTTATTTGGTGTGTGTGTGTGCGTGTGTGTGTGTGTGTGTGTGTGTGTGTGACAGTGTGCAACTGTAAATTAGGGCATAGTAGCACCTCATCTATTGTCTTTATCATGAAAATACATGATGCTCTTTCCCTCTCTCTCCCTCTCTCTCCCTCTCTCTCCCTCTCTCTGTTAACCCCCCCCCCCACACACACACACACACACACACACACACTCCATCCTCTCTCTCTCTCTCTCTCTCTCTCTCTCTCCTCGTTTTCTCATCCTGTCTGGTTTTCTCTTCCAATCAGTGCCTTGTTCTGCTAATGGAGGCATCAGTCACACTCAATCTAGAACTGAGCACGGAAAAACCCCAGAAATAACAAGAGTGAATCCAGTGTGTGGAAACGGATGAAAGAAAACACAGAAATAAACTTTTCATTACCAAACATTCCTGTGTACACCTCATTTGTGTATACACCATATTCTACAAGTGAGAGGCATTCATTTCAGAAAGTTAGCCTCACAGGAACAGTGCTGCAACTTAAATAAGGGCAGCGTGCTTCACAAGCACGAGCATAAACAAAGTCAGATAGCTAGGTCATACAAAACAGAACGCAGAATAGCAGAACCTTGGTCTAGTCAGACATTCATTTTTTTAACAGGTTGCTTTTGCCCCATTAGATGACCTTCATCTATTATCTAGTCTTGCGCTAGACACTATTTATATATTTTTTGCCTTACAGTATATACTTCTCAATGTGTGTGTGTGTGCGCAAATTAAGTCTTGAAGTAGAAAGATTATTCAAGGTTGTGTTATGTGTTTGGTTTGGTTGGCTGAGCACAACATCTGTCAGGAGTTAAGCACACAAACTGCAAATAAAGCTTTCTCAAGCTTGTGAGTGACCCTCTACAAATGCACGCAGCCACACACACACACACACACAAATGAGGCCATAAGGTGATAATAGTATGAATGCAAATGTATGCGATTAGGAAGAACAAGGTGAAACGACGTAGGGCCGTTTAGAGTAGACTCACTGGTACTTGGAACAGGTAGAGTTGGCCATGGAGGGCTCTGCTGGGTGGAACGTGACAGCAGGGCTGTAGTGGGCTGATATGAGGAAACCAACTGCCAACACACACAGGCTCACACAGGTACCTGTGGGAAAAGAAAAAAATAATAATAATATTGAAGGCATAGCTATCAGACTGTAGGCTGTTAAAGGACAGTAGGGTGATTTAGCTATGGAATTGTAGGCTGTTGAAAGACAGTAAAAGTAAAGGCCAACACCCACTAAAGGCATCGCCAAGGTCAAGCCATAAACATGCATTAAATATCTGCAGGTTTCTGAGCTCCTCCGTCAATTTGACTTTACCTTTCGAACGTTGCGTTCCTTAACGCACCGCCGAATGACGCTGGATGGACTTAAATGTAGCTAATAACTTGCATTGGAGCAGGATAAATATTGCTCTGATTCGAACGCTGTCAACGCTTTTATATCCTTCTGGTGTTATAGGGAGGGGTGTGCAAAGTGGGGGACCATCTACGTATAGAGTCGCCCGTTTCTGGCCCTCCCAAATAATCCTGAAGAAAGAAGTTATTAAATACAGTTTAACGGTCTAACTCTACACTGCAATAATACATAGTTAACAGTGTTTCCACATGTTTAAAGGAATGGATTTCTAACATATATGAAGGTATTTCCAAGTAAATATCGGTATTTGCTTTACACAATCTTTAAGGTAGCGATCCAACAAGTACACATACCAGGTCCAAAACACAACCCCCCCCCCATATGAGTTCTTGTGTGTCCTACCAATGATGCTGCCCAGAATGAGCTTCCTGCGCCCCACTCTCTCCACAAGCCACACCCCCAGCATGGTAAACAGGAAGTTGGTGAGGACCGTGAGCCAAGCGAGCCAGATAGCAAGCCTGTCGTCCCGCACCCCCGACATCTGCAGGATGGTGGCGCTGTAGTACCTACGGCGATACGAAGTCCGGCATTAGTGAAAACATCCACGTCTGGTGACATTGTGTGTAAAGTGGCTGTGTGCGGCGGAGGGATATACACAAACAAAATAGTTCCATGCGGTCAGTAAAATCCTCGTGACACATTGTGAATCAGCAGTCCGGAGCGCGCGGCAATGTCGGCTGCTCTACACAGAGAAACAACAGTGCATCCCATAATTGCCAATAAACAGTCCAGATTAAAATAGGCACGTCTTATCTGAGACAGCGTTCAAAACTCTGAGAGCCATGAACTCCAAACGCGGGAAAACGCCCTGAAATATTCCCGCCACGTCTACCAACACCACGTGCGGGGATGGGGGGGGGGGGGGGGGGCCGTGTCACATTTGCCAAATGGGAACGTAAAGAAAACAAATGGGAACCCTTATGTTTTGTGTTGAAGAGGAGTCACACAATTGGTTTACACATGGATGACCCTCATTTGCTACTACAGAACGGAACTTTTTCCATCTGTGTGCTCACGACAGTTCCCGTCTCGGATTGGCTGTCACCCTTCCTTGCTCAACCCATCCCGATCAGTGTCGACACCTCACCATTCTTATTCACTGTTTATCCACAGTAGCATGCCTCTCCCACATCCCATCCGCTTAAATGAATCCACAGACTGTGTCTGATGGTCACCAACAAGGCTCTCTGTGAGATTCCATTTACACACACAAACACACTTTTGTATGCAGCCTGTTAAGAGACTGGTGATACGCGCACACACATTCATTCAGACACGCACACACACTTTTTGAATGCAGCCTGCTTGAGACTGGTGATACTCACACACACACACACGCACACACACGCACACACACACACACACACAGGCCAAATGTCAGCCAATTTCGCACTAAAGGCTTTAATTAATATTCCACGGATGGTGAACACACACACACACATCTATGTGAAGCCACATACACAGAGATAACAGTAGCACACCCTGTGAGAGAACGCAGCAAAACAATACAAATCATCTGTGTTGTGTGCGCGTGTGTGTGTGTGTGTGTGCGGTAAGGTTTATTAAAGAACCCGTCAAATTTTAAGGTCTCCATTGTTTCCCACAGGGAGCTAGCAGTTTAAATTATGCGTACTATCTTCTCCAAAACATCTTAATCTCTCTGCACGTACTCTCTTCCTCTCTCCAAAAACAAAGATCGTGAGACATAGGTTTCATACGGTTTCACTCGATAATGTCTTCTCTGCTGCAGTTCGGGGTGTTAAAGAATAATAAATACACTTATTCTCATTCTGAGACCTGCTAGATTGTATGATTATGAGACGAGAACACACGCGCACACACAAACACGCGCATAATATAAAGTGGTTTTTAGGGCATCAGCAGGAGTCAAGCCACTATTTCTGTTCACAGCAGGACCTGCTGTTCCGTGAACTTTGAAACTCACTGATTAAAGGCAAACACACGCGCCCTCGCACACAGACACACATACACACTCACACACAGGCCCTTGGAGTGCTGTCATTAAAAACTGCAGAAATGAATAAAACAATTAGAATACTAAGCAGAAAGAACACTTCAGCTATGAAGGGATGTGAGCGAACAAATCGTGGGAGTTAACAAAGACTCTACCACCATCAGGGAACTTTTTGTACACAAAAAAAAAGTGTCTAGGCGGAGTGAGATTGGTGTCTGAGATTGGTGTCCCTGAACAATAACTACTCACCGTGGAGAGCATTGGTAGAGGTTGGCATGCAAAGTCTATAGCACAGACCTTATAGGCCAAGTTTAGAGGTCTATAGCACAGACCTTACAGGCCAAGTCTTGAGGTCTATGGCACAGACCTTATAGGCCAAGTCTGGAGGTCTATGGCACAGACCTTATAGGCCAAGTCTAGAGGTCTATAGCACAGACCTTATAGGCCAAGTCTGGAGGTCTATAGCACAGACCTTATAGGCCAAGTCTGGAGGTCTATAGCACAGACCTTACAGGCCAAGTCTGGAGGTCTATAGCACAGACCTTATAGGCCAAGTCTGGAGGTCTATAGCACAGACCTTATAGGCCAAGTCTGGAGGTCTATAGCACAGACCTTACAGGCCAAGTCTGGTCTATAGCACAGACCTTACAGGCCAAGTCTGGTCTATAGCACAGACCTTACAGGCCAAGTCTGGTCTATGGTACAGACCTTACAGGCCAAGTCTGGCTGTATCCCTTCTCTGGAAGGGGGCGTGACATGATGACATGTCATCTGTCTGTCTGGCTCTGACCCAGATGGAGGCGGTCACCATGGTGACGTCAAGCAGGGACAATGGAAGCCCCCTGTTTCCTCTGCTAAGCGAACACAGCTTGACTCCATGCAAACAAGTGCATTTAAGTAAAACATACCTATATTTCCACACAAAACTACCCTTTGGCCTGGAAACATATGTGCTGATATCACACACACACACACACACACACACACACAAGCTCATGCCGTTCCAGCAGTTCATTGTCTATTTATAGCCATGTGTCATCGCTGTGACAGGCAGGTTATAAAAGCTCCTCTCAAACTCAGAGTGTAGCGCTCACATATAATTAACACCAACAGCTGGTGTGTCTGTCAGCGGCAGGGGACAGGTTTGCGTTAATGGCGTCGCTCGACGAGAGCTCCTGGATTTAATTCAGCGAGCATTGAGCAAGGTTTTGTATTATATCAGTCAGTATTTTTTAGTTTTTAATTTAACCTTTATTTAACCAGGTTGGTCTCATTGAGATTAATAATGCAAGAGGAACCTGAAGAAAATAGCAGCATGATACATACATACACACACTATATATCAGATTTACATTTAATATACAATCATTTGCAAAATGAGGCAACGGCTGCTATACTGTTTATAAAATTATAAAATAATATTTTGTCAACCGCTCGGGAAACTTCAGCCGTTAATCACACTAAAACATCTGTATTAGTTAGAAATACCTCAAAATACATTAAAATGTTGTCTGAATGCCGAAGGGTCTCGACACAGGCTTTGGAATCTGCTACCCTAATAGACAGCATAGTGTACAGCAGACCTGAATACCTCTTTGAGCTGATGATCGGATGATTATGCATTTTATCACCTCAGACATCCTGAGGGGATAAACGAAAGAAGACATTTAAACTGATGGAAATGGCAACGTAGATACACTGTAAAATAAATGATAATTTTTCAAGAATATTATAGGTGTCACATTAACTTGTTACTTTCAGATGAAAATTATGAGATATAAGAGAGAAATTACACATAAAAAAAAAAAACACCAGCTGTGACAATACTAGTTCTATTTAGATCAAATACAATGTGACATCTCTCCCTGTCACATAAATACTTTTAAGAAGCCATATATCTCTATTTGCACTACATGAACCTGCAACGTGAGAGGAAACGCGTGACTTAACATAAAGCGGTGTGTCTTTTAAAAGCAAATGAGGGGGAAGAAACACAGAGCGGGGGAAGGCAGGAACTATGAGTAGAGAAACAGAACGGCCTCGATGTAGGAATAAACCTTCGCAACCTCATGGAGATGTAGGAAATGTGAGTAATTGGTGACATTGGTGTGCGTTTGAGAGAGATAGATAGAGAGATAGATAGATAGATAGATAGATAGATAGATAGATAGAGAGATAGATAGATAGATAGATAGATAGATAGATAGATAGATAGATAGATAGATAGATAGATAGATATCAGTAGGGGTTTCTAATGGGAATTGGCCCATATTTCAAGTCAATCAACATTCAGCCACATTTATACTTTAGAAAGTTCACTCAACAGCAGAAATATGAAGCATGCAAACACGCACACACACGCGTGTGAACATTTCAAGTTGTTATTTCCTGATGATTATAAGACACAAATTTGACACATTATCATTACTTACCATTAACCTTTTTTGATTAATGGATTTGGATATAAAATGATCATTCGAGATGATGTATACTAAACTATACTAAATGGAATAAACAGCAATGCTACATGAGACATATGTGTGTATCTGTGTGTAGGTGTGTGTGTGTGTAGGTGTGTGTGTGTATGCGTGTGTAGGTGTGTGTGTGTGCGTGTGTGTGTGTGTGTGTGTGTGTGTGTGTAGGTGTGTGTGTGTGCGTGTGTGTGCGTGTGTGTGTGCGTGTGTGTAGGTGTGTGTGTGTGTGCGTGTGTGTGTGTGTGTGTAGGTGTGTGTGTGCGTGCGTGTGTGTGCGTGTGTGTGTAGGTGTGTGTGTGTGTGTGTGTGTGCGTGTGTTTGTTTCCTGTCTTGATAAGCCTTATCCTATGACAGCCTGCTACACCATCTCAGATGGGGTCATGACTTTGCAATTAGAAAATGCAAATGTCTTCACTAATCACAAACACACACACACACACACAGTGAGATATACAAACACAGACACAGATTTTGACATTCTTGGACCATGTGCAGCATGCTCACAAAAACATCACAGTGGACAGGATTCTCTCCATGCAGTGTCAGCCAACAGGCTGACTGTAATAATCGGTGTTTTGTGACATTTCCAAAGTGACATTTGCCTGTGGTACCATCTGTGATGGCCAACTGGCCTGTGTCAATATCTGACATGCTGCTGAAAAATATGCTATTGTACAATGTCAGTACTTAATATCATGTCAACCCACAGAACCTAACAATTCTGATGATAAATCTATGTTATCTCTTACGCTGCCCCAGTTCAATCATTTTCGGTATTCTGTGTTGGTCCATCCTTCTATTTCACAAACAATTTATCAGCCTTTCACTGGAGTGTTTTCTTTCTTATTTTCTAAACAAACTGTTTGGGCCATAACTCATACCTTCAATCTTTTACATGACATGTCTTAACCACCTCCACATACAGTATACAGTATAAATCTTCCTGCTTTTTAGTCTTTTTTTGTGATTTATCAAAACAGTCGACCGGCCCAGCTCTGACAAGACAGTCGCAAACACAAACACACACATGCACACGCACGTGCACACACGCACACACTAATTAAGATAATCCACCTCTGGCAAGATTTGCATGCTACAATTTGTCGCTAATTATTAGCCTGTCTAATTAGACAGGTTGGACAGAGACTCAAAGTGAGAGAGAGAGAGAGAGAGAGAGAGAGAGAGAGAGAGAGAGAGAGAGAGAGAGAGAGAGAGAATTCAGAGTACTGTAGTTTGGAATTTAGATTCAGATTTCTGCAAGTGGAAATGTTGGAATCTTTTAAACTCTAACTTCCTTAAAGATACAGCACAATCACAACGTTTTTAGATCTTTGTCTCCCTTTTCTGTCTGTGAATGTATCTTATCATCATATCTCTTCATTCATGCATCTGTTTCTCAGTCAGACAGACAGACAGACAGACAGTCAGTCAACTAGACGTGGTGGATAGACAGACCTTTCTGCCAGACCTTTCATTTCCCAGAGATTAGGTTATTGACAATTATAGCTTTCATTACATATGGGCGGCCGGGGCAACTTGCTGTATACGTGTGTATGTTGAATTAACTGAATTTCGATGTATGTACATTGACAATAAATACATCTAATCTAATCTAAATTTGGGGGGAATGGGGAAAGACATCATCTAATTTATGTCTTAGAGTGTGTTTGTTTGTGTATAAGACATTACGTACATTTTTCTAAAAGGGTTTAACAGCCGCCACAACCCTGTATCTTTATTTTCTGTAGCACTTGTCCAAATAATATGTATACTGTATATACCCTATTGCACTTTTATGTGGCTTAAACTTATAGCGTTCTGTGTTATTCGGATACAGATAAAGTTTATATATGAAATGTGTAGATGTACAGCTGGAGTCCGTGTGTGATTTAACAGTGAGACTCATGGACATACTGATACTGCATCAGATAAGACAGCATCATAAATCTGCCTGGGTAAATTGGGTTGTCATAGCAGCATACTGTCGATGCAGACACACAGGGGATAGCGCAATATTATTGAGCATAATTAAAAAAAAAGATTAATTATTCAATCGAATATACAAATACGCCATATATCGAGGGGTGAGAATCAGATCGGCGCAAGTGACATTATGGGTGACACGGAGATGTATATATCAAATGAAAGCTCTCGATGAGCTCTTTCTACTGCCAAAAGGGCACAAGTGAATTCTTAATCAATTTAGAGTTATTCATTAAAAAACAGAAGACTTAAATGCTGGACATATTAAGCAGTTTCTTTTAAACTGTATGTAATGCTTTGTTCATGCTGTCAATGTTGTTTTGGCCTTCCTGTACAATTTGAGAAATGTCACTGACGCCACTCTGGTTCTCACACCTGGAGATATAGAAACCATATAGAAATACCTATAGCACATTATTCAGTGAAGATAAAGAGATCTCGTGGGAGAGAAAGAGTGACGGGATTCACACCCCTTGCCTTCAACCCTGTCCTCTCTCTGTTGCCATGCACCTGAACCATCCAATTAGAAAGAGACCGAGGTTCCGATGGTATATTCGGTGACAGGAGCATGCTTATTTACATGCACCTTTGCAACGCCTCAAAATGTGTACACAAAGAAAAAAGAAGGTGTCATCACAAAATACATTGCGAGGGCGAAACATTGTGGGATGCTGCCTTCAAAATTAGCCAAATATCATATTTGACATAATATGCCCCTTGGTTATAGACAGCGCCTGCTGACTTCATCCTCTCGCCAGCCGTCAGAAGGGATTATGGGATTGCCTGCTCTGTGAAAGATACATGCGGCGCTGTCTTTAAATTTAGCCACATCAAGGCACCTTCCAAGGCATTTTAGCGTCCTTTGGTTTCAGAAAGCACTTGGATGGAATTTTGTTTCATCTTATTAAAACTCCTAATCCACACACGCCTTAAAATTGATGGAGCCTTGCTGAATCTTTATTGATGTCAGCAAACTGAATTATATATATACAGTATATATACAGTATATATATTTATATGCAGTATATACTGTATATACATATAGACGCGGAGGGTCTCAGAGAGATACTGTTTTGATTTGAGCTCAGAATGACTAACCTTGCCTTTAAGTCAAAGTGAAGCAGAAGGGAATATGGTGCCGTTTACATCTTAGTGTTTCTCTCTGGCTGCCTGCCTGACAGGTCTAATGAGTGTGGCCAGCTAGGGACGTCTAGCTTCTACCCATGCATGCCTGAGGGATTGGGTGTTGGGCAAGTTACTCAGGAATTGTAATAAGTTACTTAAAAGTAATATTTATTTAGTTATTACTGGGTATTAAAAGTAATACATTATATTACTAGTTACATTGTTATATTACTTTCACAATCACTACCCTGCCTCGCCCCTTCCGAAAAATGTGTAGCCAACTTGTGTAGCCAGATCATGTTAGAACAGTACGTGTGCGTGTGCGTGCGTGTGTGTGCATGTGTGTGTGCGTGTGTGCGTGTGTGTAAGGGGTTAGTGACACTCGGTGGAGCTCTTGTCGATACACGCATACACACACACACACACTCGCGTGCGCGCGCGCACACACAAACAGACACAAACACAAACACGCATGCACGCCTCACACACGTACGCACACACATACACATACACATGCACACGAATACACGCATATACACGCATGTGCGCACACACACAAGCAAAACCCCTTGATAATCCATGTGGTCACGCTGACACGTCGAACAAACCTGAACACGAGACCATTCTCTCACACACGACGACTATACACACACACACACACACACACACACTTAAGCTACTGCTCTCACTGCTGACGGTTGCTAAGCAACAGCACATATCCACAGATTGTTTACAAAGCCCAGAATATAGTAGTTCATGTCAAAACGGCGAGCCGAGACGGCCATGGCTGGCTCGTTCCGTGGCAGGGCAACAACGCCACAGAAGCACATTGGCCTCCCTGGTGTATGCTGGAGAAAATAACGTGCCGCCATTCGCCGGCCCGTTGTCACGGCAACACATAAAGACGTACATCCCTGTGAACGTGAGTGTGACCCCCGCGAGCCCTGTGTCTTGACCTCGCGAAGCTTAAAGGTGGCGTCAGCGATGCAGGAGGAGCACTGTTGATATTTGAACTCGACCAAAACAAAAACACCAACCTCTCCCAGTGCAATGAGAAGAGAAGGGAAGTCCCCCCAATTTGGACACACATCCCCAAGGCTGGCACGGTGTAGTGTGGTGCGCTCGGCACAACTTTTGTTCCCATAGCAACACCTGAACGCCTGTCTTTTTCGTCAGCGAGCACAGCCAGCGAGGAGTGAGGAGATATTCGCTGAATTTGTCCAAAAACGTTATTAGCTTACAATAGCTGACTACACCTTTAAGACTTGTGGAAGCAGGGTTGGGGGTGGGGGTGTTCACAGACACACGCGCACACACACACGCACGCACACGCACACACACACACACACGCACAAGCACACGCACACACACACACACAACGCCGCCATACGTCATACTCACGTGACGGCGTTTATTCCAGAAAGCTGCTGGAACATGTGAAGGCCACAGCCGACCAGGAGCGCTCGACGTGTCGGGGGGTAGGTCAGCATCCGCCAGATCACGGGGCCACCTGGGGACATGCACACACACACACACACACACACACACACAAACACACACACACGCACGCACACGCACACACACACAGTTTATTTCAAACTGTTAGCTGCACTTGCACTCTGACCGAACACAGAGAACTGAGCGGTTCAGGCGTCAGTGAGGGAAAGTCACAGACGCCCGCGGAGGCGACTGCACACAAACGATTGGCTCAGTCCGGCTCAGCCAGGTGTGCCGGGGGTCACACTGTGATCATCCTCGGTATGGACAGACAGTCCCCTCGGGAGAACCGGTCTTACCAAGACCTGAGGTGCGTTCAGAATTGACAAACAGTGGCAAACGTTCGTGGCGAGCATGTTTGCTTTGGACTTGAACGTTGAACGTTTTGTGTAAACATTCCAAAAATATAAGATTTCACCCTTCGTCCAGATTCAACGTGTGTTCGCCGAGAACTACTTCCTCAGACCGTTTGCTTGTGCAAACGTTTGCGGTGAACTCAAAGCAAACGGAAAACTGTTTGAATATGTTCACGAACGTTTGCAAACGTTCGCTATGTTTGCCAATTCTGAACGCACCTCTGGGTGGAGCAAGACGAGCGTGGAGCTGGGTAACAAAGAGGTTAGCGTACACAGAAGCCTGAACAAGACAAACATACACACATACACAGAGGCTTTAGTGCATTACCATGAACATTGTTGAGCCATGTTGCATTTGCTGCCCCAACAAAGCTCTTTAGTGAAAAAAAATATTTATTATGCATGCAACAATCAATCGGCAGGAGATCGGAATCGGACGATTTCCACTCAAAATACAAAAGATCGGTGGTAGTCTGACTTTCCTTTCTAATTGCCAATACTTGATTTAATTAATTCCTGAATAATGTATATATTAAAAGTATAAAATTTTGCGGACTGAAAATCGACAATTGTCCAAATAACAAACAAAAAATAAAATAAAATAATCACTAAATATATAAATAAATCTAAACTATCCAGAGATGTCCAGAGACCTCTATGACGAGATTGACACTTAACAATCATGTCAGGAAAAGTATTTACTGTAAACACTGCATGTTGGGTTAAACCAAACACTGTCTGAATAAATACACTCTACAATGTTTTTTAAATATGTCTGTTTTCATGGGGGTACCAAAAATCTGTCCACCTCCCGATGGTAAAGTGATACGTTTATGGGCTGAGTCTATTGCCATGGCGCTAACCCGGTAGAGCATGATTGGTCAGCCTCTGGAGACTGCAGCACGAGGACTGTGATCTTATTAGCTGACGGGCAAATCAGGATTCATGAGCTGCCTTGAACTGACTGGAGAGAGAGGAGAAGCAATGGCCGACATAACGAAGGGCTAAATTTACTGAACCAGACACACACACACACACACACACACACACACACACACAGGGTCACATAATTTCCTTTGAAGAGCACATCCAACCAGTAACCTAATCAGACAGGTGCTGATAGAAGAAAGACAGTTAACCAGAATCTACCGATCAACAAACATTTTGATTAAGTATTCCTACGTTGTAGCGTAATAATCGCTTCCTGCTATCTCTGAATCGGTCTTCCCAATGTTTTATGTTTCATCTATTAAATTGAAAAATAAATAATACTACATTATACAAGTAATTGAAGAGGTGTTGACGAAAATGAACAATGATTAAGATCAATTGCACATTGATGATTCACTGCAGTCCCGCTGCATTGATATTGTGGTCACATTGTCATCTCCAGTCCGGAAAATGCACACAACACTTGCAAAACAACACACAAACCATTAAAAAGAAGTACTGATTATTGAAATGAGACTGTTTGAACACCCTATTGTTTTTAATAAATTAGGAAGCAAATTGCCTGCAGCTTACTCTGCACACAAATGTGTTATTTCCCACGTCTCTCTGTTCACAAGGCCAACATCCAGACTGGGATACCTAAATTAACAGCCGTGTCAATTCACTAACAAAGTTACATTCTTTTAGGAAAAACGTTAGTTATTTAGTTTTTATTTGTAGGTTTAATCATTACAGGCTTTGTTCAACTTCGAACGCTTGCATATCTGTCAGAGGCTGTGTTGATTGATTGACACACCGATGGTAGGGGATTTACAATGCATTAATTGACATTGAGAGCGGATCGATCTGTAAATCCTTTCTCAAATCAGCAAAATGCACAGGCCACTAGTCAGGCCAACGTGCCAAGGCGTGCTGAAGACAAATGTATCAAACAATGTGCAATCGGGAAAATCAAAGCGGTTGTTGAACATTGTTGTCATTGGAGGGCATAAGAGCAAATGTACAGAAGGCACTCAATTTACATGGGGATTAAAGGCAGAGTTAGTCAAATCAAAACAAACTCCCTACGCCACACACATTGAAACGCATTGTGAAGCCAAGCGGCATTGTTGTACCACTTTGATTATGTTCCTATTTACAGAGCCAGGGCCGTGTAGTACCTATTATTGATTATTGATTATAGGAGGAGAGGAGATAGTTTGGACACAAAGTGCATTAGCTTACAATTAGCTTACAATTATCTTACAATTAGCTTACTATTCTTTCAAATAAGATGTGGTTGCTCACAGGGAGGACAGAAAGGTGCCTCGCGAGACCATCCTAATCTCACGAGCTTCAGTTTAATTTTGCAGCAAAAATCAGTTTGAAAAGCCATTGCAAAATCATCGCAAATGTGTCAGAGAAGCAATTGAACTGACAATCAGCATCGTGTTGACATAGCTATCAATACGATGCTGATTGTACTTTAGTGGCTTAGGTGTGCGAAGTGCTTTAGGTTTTCCGACAGTGAAAACTACCAAATTGTTCATCCAATCAACTGCCTGCAACGTCTGTCCACCACAATAGCAAGGATAGTGACGATGTCTTGAACAACGAGTTACTGTATAGCTTCACTGCCGTCGAGGACAAAACTAAACTGTTCTCTATAAGAGAAACAAATGCGTGATTGTAAAGGAGATGCATTCTAGAAAAGGCATGCTATCAATCACAGTATATACCAAAATACACTTTCATATAGTAAATAAAGAAATACATTCCTATATAAGAGACATGTGTAATCTTAGTCACTTCCATTGTTTGGGTGACTGGGGGATTTGTGACTCCTGTCTAAAAATATACTGTATATATCAACTTCACCATCATAAATTCATCATTAGCGCCTTAGTTGTTATTAAAAGTGGAGTTATTCAGCTGAGCTCAGCCCCAAACACCTCAGCTGATTTCCGTGACCGTGTATGTGCCCGTGGAGGGCTTGTGAGAGGAGCAGTGAGTGGGAGGCCGTGATAGATGTACCGTCACATAACTCTCTTCCTTCCATTATTAATACACTCATAAGGGAGAGAGCTCGAGCTCTCACCAAGAATTATCCTTTGTTCTCCTGCCGGCGCTTACTCTCAGCGACCCATCTATAGTATGTAGGGTTGTATTGGGTTTTTGTTTCTTTCCTTTTTTTATACGTGAGAAAACGCATGACGCACCGCACAGATCTACACAGATCTAACACTTTCCCTGAGTTCGTACCTAAATAGTGTCAGCCTACTCAGTGATTAGTTTCTTCGAGCTGTGGCACCTCTCATTTATTTCATATTATGTTACATTTTCCAACAGAATAATAATAATAATAATAATAATAATAATAATAATAATAATAATAATAATGTTTTGCCTCTTCCTGCCAGATGCTCATAATTGGCTAAATTGATGTCACACTAGAGTGCATATAGCGTCTGGGTTTGTAGCCATTTAGGACTGACTAATTCATTGGCCACTGGTTAGCAAATGTCGGAGGAAAAACGTACAGTAAATGTATGCTTCACCAGGGTGCAAACTAATCACATCCAGTAGATACAGAAACAGGCAAATTAGATAGAGATAGATAGAGAAGAGGATAAACATACAATCTATGTAATTATATTAAATTATCTGTTGTCATGCAACCAGAGCTGCAATGCTGTGAAATTAGTTTCTTTCATCGTCTTTAAACACTGTAGACTGTTGTCATTGGAAACAGCATCTAAAAATGTTCTTCAAATGTTTGTTTCCTTCTTTTTCATTGTCCCCCATGACACCTAGATAATACACCATAGGTTAGTCATCACCACTGTAGTCATGCAGGAGTTTTGTGGAAATGCAAAACCCTTATGTGCATTTAAATCGGCTTTACTGTAATATACGTACATGATGAAAAACACATAATGTTATATTTTCCATTATTGATTCATTATCTGGGATATACAGTATATTATATTTAATCATAATGGGCTGCCATAGTGATTTAAACCAAAGGTTCTATATGGCATTATCTCTTGAATATTCTGTATCTTTTGTGCCAAATTCTCAAATTTGATTCAACATTTCAGACTTTCAATGAAGAAACTAAATCAATTTTTTCCTGTTTGCTCAAAAAACAAGTCACCAGATTTGATTAAAAAAAATTTGTTTATGGATATTAAACTGATGGATTTTGAAAACCACACATGCGCACGCACTCGCACACACACACATGCGAGCATATACACACATATTCATTTTGCCAAGAAATGCAATCTCTGGAAGGATTTTGAAGTCTGCTAAAAATCCCTTTAATGAGTCATTGAGATTCATAACTTCCCAGTTCCACACCTGCCTCAATGAAAACGACAGGCAGACGCATGTACGCTGACGCGCACATACACACGCTTAGAGGCACAATAAAGGGAAATGGCGTGACAAAACACGGATGCAATCATCTTTATGAAAAACATTCCTAATATCTTCCTATTAAACACAATTTGGACAATACGTTTTCTAAAGCCAACAGAAGCATTTGCTGTGACGCAAACATTGGAGTGCGTAATAATCACGGCTCTTGTTCATTTTGCACATGGCTGAGTGTAGTCAAAACAGAGCGATTCAGCCAGAAGGTTGTATATTGGACTAACTCGGAAAGTTTAACGAGCACAGCTGGGTCTTCCATCAGCTACGAGTCTGAGATATTAAAACCACTTAGAGCTCCACTGGTGGTGACCTTAGGATCCACAAGCATTTCCCAATAGAACCATTATGCCTTTGGTAAAAACTGATTTCCAATATTGGAAATTCATATCCAGCATGCTTATTAGAAACTCTCAGATCTTAATCTACACAAACATGTTCCAAACACTTTCCAAAATGGTTTTCCAGAGATGACCCCCAAATATAGATTTACCTGAGATCCTATATTACTTATCAGCTAGTTTTAATGTAACAATAGCTCTCTTTACCACTTCATACGACGTAGGCACACACTAACTATAATATTAACATTAATATATTTAACATATCCCCATACTTTCTTAATGCCAATGTGAACTTTGTGTGAGGTGGTGGGATATTTGTTTGATAGAAAAGTATTTTATTGATCGAATGTCAATATCCCCCCTCACCCCACTCATTAAGTATTCATACATGTGGCTTGTGGTTAGCATGTATTATATGGAATCATAAAGCCGGAAGTCTGACCACCTATCGAACACATTACTGTTGCATTCCAAAGCAGCATGGATAGTTTACCAAGACACTGATTGTATATACCGTAGCTGTGCTGAGAAATTGACTGACCAGACTAAAACATTTCAAATTAAATTATAGCAAGTGGCATAGGCGCAAATCATAATTACTCCAAATGCCTAAAAATGTCTCCTATTATAATCCCCCATTGGAATTATAGAAGCAGTAGGCTGTGGAGATTCATAAAATCTTCAAATATTCTTAATTATTAATGAACTGAGGGGGATTGCTGCATTCGAGCTATGCTCTCTCACTATGCAGGTTAATAAGATAATTACAATAAAAAAATTAATAAAATATAGTCCCAAACTTTGCGAAGAGAATGGCTCCCTGATTTAATATAAACCATGAAATTAATATGAATGCATCACAGCTGTGAACTGCGAGAGTTTATGTACGATATATGCAATTGTGAATAATGACAAATAATATATCTTCTGTCATTCTAGAAACCTCTGCCTTTATCCGGTGTGCAGACTAATTTGGTCCAGTGTTTTTTGACACTAGCTCATTTAAAGAAGCATGGTAATAGATTACCAGCTTTATATTCATTTAAACTACATATAGCAAGTAACATTTGTTGACTGGGACTGTATTGAAGTCAATTATTCTCATGGTCTAAACACTTGAAGTTGTTTTGAACAGTTCTCGTGATCTAAAGTGTTTGTATTGGGCATTCATATATTTTTCTGAATGTAACCAATATAGACAAATTTGTGAAATGAACAGGGTAATTTAAAACAATACAGACAACTAAACGAATGGATTTGTGAGTCGCAGCAGGGGTCAAGGGCTGCCTCCAACATAAGTGCTGCTACAAACAGATAGGCCGGAGAAATCGATATGTCCAGCACTATTATGGCTGCCAAGAAATATTGCAATATAATAGCTGACTGCCTCGCAATATTGTGCCAGACAATATTGCTTCTCTATCGTCAGAGTTTAACTTCTAAGTGCCCCCCCCACCCGCCCACACACACACACACACACCCCCGCCCACACATGCAAACGCCTTTCCCTTTTCTGCTCTGTTTATTTTTCAATATTATCCCTCTCTCTCCCTCTCTCTCCCCCTGCCTCTCTCTCTCTCTCTCTCTACCCCCCCCCCCTCTCCTGGGCCCACTGTGATGTAATCCAAAGGCTATGCCACCAGAGCAGCTGCACAGCGAAACGCAGTTCCCTCCTCGCTCCTCTTCCCCTTTCTCTGAATCTCTTTCTCCCTTTCTCCCTTTTCTTTGCCCTTCCAGAGGCACGCAAGGCTGTCACGGGGCGAGAGAGAGAGAGAGAGAGAGAGAGGAGGCCTCGCCGAGACAATCGGGGTCTTTCTCTGAGCTGGAAAAAAAAATAGGGGGGCTGGGGGGGGGGGGGGGGGGGGGTATAAAACG
>JAODUK010056506.1:0-18338 GCA_027564635.1 Typhlichthys eigenmanni
TCTACTTCACTTCTGTAGGCCCTCTCGTCACTGTTGCTTATAAGCCCAATCACTGTAGTGTCATCTGCATATTTTATAATGCTATTACTGGCTTGCTTGGCGACACAGTCATATGTGAACAAACTTTACAGAAGAGGACTGAGACCAGTTATTCTGGTAGGCTTCGCTGCGATAATTCTCATTAATTGAAAATAAAACGATCTCAAATGAAAGAGACGACCGATTGGTTGGTATTCTACAGTATTGTACTTCTCCTCATACTCGTCACTTTCATCCAGACAGACAGCCTGGCGTTTCTGCTACTCCTGGCCAAGACTAGTGGAACTCACATTCAGCATTGCTTGCTGTGTACAGTTAGAGTAACGTTGTGTAGTTAGGCTAAGGGCTATCAACAATGTAAATGACAGGTGTTACAGACCTGTAATAGCCGATTACACAAATGATAGCAGGCACTATGCTGACTTGTATAGGCTACACGAACGGTAGGACACATGCCCCAACTCGCCACAGAGCCTCTCTCTGTCTCCTCCGGATAAGTGCATTAGCATGCTACCTAAAAAGGAATGCACCATGCACCTGGCATCGCAGTAACAGGCAACACACCAAACGTGTCAGTCCAAACGGGCTGGACTGACCACTTTTGTCTTGTACTTTTTTCACCAAGGTCAAATTATTGGGAATTACAGTATGTCTGAACATTCGCAATAACGCATTGCGTTAGATGTAAATGGTTTGATGCGTTTTCACTTAGCACTTGGTGTAAAGGTATGGAGGACCAGGACTGCCATAATAAAAAAATAATAAATATATATATATATAAAAGTATAAATAAATAAAGAAAAGTCTAAATAATTGAATAAATATTTAAATATAATTTTTTTGTACTTTTTGTAATAAAAAAGGCTATTTCTGTATTTTTACATGTATTTATTCATTTTTTTTGTGCATTTATAAATTTATTTATTTTTATATACATTTATTTATTTATTTATTTATTTATACATTATTTTATTTATTTATTTCTGTATTTATTTATTTATTTCTGTATTTATATATATATTTTATTATATTTCTGTATTTCTACATTTATTTATTTATTTCCATATTTCCACATTTCCTTGTTTTATTTATTTCTGTATTTCTTCTGGATTGGTTATAGGGGTGTGGTTGGAGCTACTACTACCGCCCCTAGCCTAGATACTTCTCTAAATCGAAGAAGAAGCTATTGCTCCCCTACCTATGTCCCGTACTCGCACACCAAACTAATTAAAATGGCTATTGCCAGAGAGAAGGCATCATCATCATCATCGTGGCTTTATTTTAATCAGTTTGATTAAAATAAAGCCACGTAGACTAGTCCGTTTAGTGAGATGAACAATAAGCTTTTATGACAATAGCTTACATTTGTAATCATGATAAGTTACTGCATGAACATGTCATCAGTGGAGTATACAGTATAAACTGGTCGATGTACTGCTAGAAATGAAACTAGGACTTCCTACCAGCCATCGTACAAATCCTTGCGATGTTCCAACTGTCATCAAAGTCAGATAGAAAGATATATCCATAAACGGAGAAAACTACAAAAGCTTCACCGGCGCTTGATTCACATCACGGCCATGCAGTGAGGGGCGGTGTTTCTGCCTTCTCGAGATCTAAGACACGATTCAAAGAAATGCCCCGATGTAAACATATTAGCGAGCGGTGTTGAACGCAGTGTCATTAAAACGTCTTCTATGTTTGTTTTATCATCAACTTCTCATAGTTTCTTGATGTTTAAAATATAAAAAGGACGAGGCTAAAACAGGTCTGAAGCCCGGCCCGCATGTGAACTCTGACATGAAAACAGGCCTGAAGCCCGGCCCTCATGTGAACTCTGACATGAAAACAGGCCTAAAGCCCGGCCCGCATGTGAACTCTGACATGAAAACAGGCCTGAAGCCCGGCCCGCATGTGAACTCTGACATGAAAACAGGCCTGAAGCCCGGCCCGAGGGCCATAACTAAGTCGGGGCCTGTCAGGCTCGGGTTTGTCCATTTATTAATAATATGTGGGTTTAACGTGGAGCAGTGAAGTAGCAAGAAAGAAGAGTAACTGGTTTGTGTTTCACGTGCTCACCAGAACTCCCCGTCCTCCCTGATGACACGACCCAACCGCTTCTGTTCCTCCACGCTGACTGTGTTCCACTCCGCTCTGAGAGGGAAGGAATTGGGGAGCGGGTTAGAGACAGACAGGCAGACAGACAGACAGACAGACAGACAAGAGAAAATGAATTGGCAGAATACATCTTTACTGTCAAAGATATAAACCAGAGGCAGACCCTGACCAACTACAGGGTCATTGGCAATTGAAAAAGGAAGATATAAATATCATGGCAACCAAAAGAAGACAGAATATGTGGTCACTGTTCTACAGGTGAGTGGATGCACTTCTTCCTACAATGCAAATCATTAAATTAAGAAATTATAGTTAAAATCTGAAAGGACGGGTTTCAAAGAACTAAATTAGTTCTCAAAATTTAAAAATACTACTAGGAGACCAAATATATCTTGCGGCCAAACATGCATTAGCATGCTAAAAACTTTATGTGCACCCACACACATACAGGAGTGGTTCGGGGGATATTATCTAGTGATATGGGATATTCTATAACAGATATGTTACATTAATGTTTGTGTACTGTCCATATTGTTCAGACTGTAATTTGTTTTTGTTGTATTGTTTTGTTATGTTATGCACTGGCAAAATTGGCTTTGAACTTTCATGCCAATTAAGTGAATTGAATAGACAGGTGACATAGTTAGACAATGGCTGCGTTTACATGCACACTAGTATTCCACTATTATTGGTGTCATGTAAACGGCATATTCCGTTTATCCCTTTTTCCGAATTTAACATTTAAACTAACATGTTACATGTTAAAATGTGGAATGTTGATTTTAAACAGACATGTAAACAGCTTAGTAGAAATGGGAATATTGACATTTGCGGAATAAGGGCAACACCAGGACTATTGTGTGCATGTAAACGTAGCCAATAGCTGACAGTGGTGCTATTAGCTACCCATTTAGGTCGCTCCAAGCCCCGCTCCATTCTGTATTGCCCCAGGGGTTGAGGACTCTAACCAGGTCCACAGGACCATGACTGGTGTTTACCTGGGACACAGAGACAGACAGAAAGGCAGGCAGACAGACAGACAGGTGGGGAAGAGATGGGTGAGTGGAGGACAGGATAAATACAATGACAAATGACAGACAGTATTAAGTCTCAGTAAATACTGTCTGTCAGCTCTTTCAACAGAACTGGTTTGTAGTCAGAACTGGTTTGTGGTCAGGATGAATTCAAGTTAAACTCTAGAAGCTTCAAAGCTTTTAACCGGTACATAAGAGAGAGCTTAGCTCTGTCTTATGTATTGGTCCCAGTATTGGCCTCTCTCCACTGGTTTACCTGTATAATATAGGATCAATTTTAGGGTTCTTCTATTTGTTTTTAACATCTTTATTTCTGATTGCTTACCAACCACTGCTCTTTAAAGGCCTTTATGCCCATTACCTCTCCCATTCACCCTGCTTAGCAAATCAGCATGGAGAAGGTTGCACACTGCCTGCGGAGCTGAAGCCAGGCTGACGAAGAGCGTTTCCGCGTTTCCGCTCTGCAAAAGCGAGGCCGACGCTGCTCGTTGAGCCGAGGCGGACCCGGTGCTTTTTCTCCTCGCCTGGAGTCTATTTGTTCCACCTCGCGCTTTTAAAGCGCTTTTTACATAGAATGCAATGGAAACACGTAGTAGAAGCAGGTTAAACACTACATACTGTATATTAAAAGAAAACTGTTTGCTTGTTTCTTAGCCCCACCCCACCCCCCTGCCCACCATTTCCTCGATTAGAAAGTTGTTAAACGTCCTATAAATATAACTTTGTTGGCCGCCTGAATTGTTGCCATACTATGTTAATATATTTGTTATTATACATTTACTGACCTACACCAAGCATAATATCATGTTCACACTGCACGATCCATGCAGTGCAACAACGAGTAGGCTGTACCAATGTGTCCGCGGGCAGTGTGCAAAGCATAGCGGCGAAACGTGTCCCGAAAATGCATGCTCTTCAGCTCCAGATCGGCTCTGCTCGCCGTGTGCAATGGGCGCGTCCAGGTGGGTAGCTCAGTGCCAACAATCATGCTCACGTGAGTCTTGTTATGTTTGGCTTACAGCGGTGCATTCACCTGCTAATGATTTGATTGACAGCTATCGGCACCACCTGTGTGACAAATGACCCATCTAGAGCAGAACAGCCTGTAGAATCATGGTGGTCTCGCCAGGCTATACGCACACATAAATGAAGAAGAATGGCTTCCGCCTGGTTACCTGTTCTACCCCTGTCAGTGAGTAGGCATGTCTGAACATGATTCCCTGCGCATTCTGCTTTTCCAGTGGACCCTGTTAGAGAAACACCCATACACACGCACACAAACACACACACACACAGACACACACTCTTTAAGAGTGGAAGTAACAGACACAGCCAAATATCCTAGACAATTTACAGATCTATGTAAAACATGTGATGTAAGCATGTGATGTAAACATGTAATGTAAACATGTGAAAGTGTAATGTAAACATGTAATGTAAGCATATGATGTAAAGGTGTAATGTAAGCATGTGATGTAAGCATGTGATGTAAACATGTGATGTAAAGGTGTAATGAAAAGGTGTAATGTAAAAATGCGATGTAAGCATGTGATGTAAACATGTAATGTAAACATGTGAAAGTGTAATGTAAACATGTAATGTAAGCATGTGATGTAAATGTGTAAAGTAAAGGTGTAATGTAAGCATGTAATGTAAGCATGTGATGTAAACATGTGATGTAAAGGTGTAATGTAAACATGTAATGTAAGCATGTGATGTAAATGTGTAATGTAAAGGTGTAATGTAAGCATGTGATGTAAACATGTGATGTAAAGGTGTAATGTAAACATGTAATGTAAGCATGTGATGTAAATGTGTAATGTAAAGGTGTAATGTAAGCATGTGATTTAAACTTGTGATGTAAAAATGTGATGTAAAGGTGTAATGTAAACACGTGATGTAAGCATGTGATGTAAACATGTGATGTAAAGGTGTAATGTAAACACGTGATGTAAGCATGTGATGTAAACATGTGATGTAAAGGTGTAATGTAAAGGTGTAATGTAAGCATGTCATGCAAGCATGTGATTTAAACATGTAATGTAAACATGTGATGTAAAGGTGTAATGTAAACATGTAATGTAAACATGTGATGTAAAGGTGTGATGTAAACATGTGAAGGTGTGATGTAAACATGTAAAGGTGTGATGTAAACATGTGATGTAAATGTGTGATGTAAACATGTAATGTAAACATGTGATGTAAAGGTGTGATGTAAACATGTGAAGGTGTGATGTAAACATGTGATCTAAAGGTGCGCATGCCATGCCCACCTGTCCGTTGGCACAGCTGATGAGCGCTCCCCTCATCAAATTAAGCGCGAGCATGCGTGGCAGCTCCCTGGGCAGAGCGGCCACGGCCAGCACCTCCGTCACCCCCCCGGTCATGTCCACCATGGCCTCATGAGGGAAGCCCATCTCCAGTGCCATGTACCCCCCCTTTACCCTGGGACAACACACACTAGCAGTCAGACACTCGGAGTCACTCTGGTGTCACAGTGAAGCGCAAGCTAGCAATCAGATCATTGTAAATATACTGTAGGCTACGCATGTACACACACACTAGCGGTCACATTTAAGAGTCCCTCTGGTGTCACAGTGAAGCGCAAGCTAGAAATCAGATCATTGTAAATACACTGTAGGTAGCCTACAGTATATTTACACTGTAGGTAGCGTATACACACACACACACGTGTTTACATGCCTTCATCGAAACACACAGGGTACGTTACTACAAGCTTACGTGCACACACGCACACACACGTCTGTACATATTTTCTATATTTTATACCTGCCAGGGACTGCAGATAAAAATGTACATGCATGGCAAACTTTCTCAAATTTAGGTGACCTTAATAAGTGGTCCCATGTTTTAATTAATGTGTATTTATTGTCCCCTCCTAAATAAAGGGTTAAGCCCTTTTCTAACCTTCCGGACACTCAAAGCACATCTTCTCACACACACACACACACACGCACACACACACACACACACACACACACACACACCGATGGTGGCCTGACTACGACTGAGTTAGGCAGCGGTAACTGCTGCTGGTAACTGGTGTGTGCGTTCACACCAGCCATCGGCGAGAGCGTCGAAGTGGCCGGAAGTCATTAATTGTCTATGTGGAGCCAGAGTCGCTGGGCGGCGAGGAGCGGTGATTTCTGGGCAAACTGTAGTAAAGCAAACTGTATGATAATGTGCTATGACGCAGGTCGGCTGCAGTGCTTCTCTCCGGAGAATTCTAGAGAACAAAACCATAACGATGGTTCCCACAAAACATTTATTCCCAGGCAAAAATTACATTGAATATTGCTTGCGGGTTTTCCCATTATTTACGATGTATGGGAATGACGCATCGACCAAGGTGTCTGATATTGTTGCCGTTCTTGGTGAGTTGGTGCACATCATAATAGCCCATAGGCTATTCTATATAATATAGTGCATAATATATTTTATAAAAATCTGAGAGAATTACATGCATTAATAAGCAAAATAAAAACTTACATGCGTTACGCATGCACGTTTTAATTTTGCATATTATTATAATAGGGTAATTAAATGTGCAACTAGTAAAACAGTGGCATGTGTATATTGTTATGTTTAACAATATCATACTAAACCAAGAGCTCACACACTGCGCTTAGCTGGAGAACATAATGATGTATGTCATTATATGGTAGCACATACCGATAGGCTATGCCATTTTACATATTTATTATATGTAAATAAAGTTAACAAGACCAGCATTTAGAACGTTGCCGCCTATGTCATAAACATCAGCTTGTCCACGAATTTTTGTACAGCGTCGGTGGCCCGAGCCACTGCTCTCTCCGCCGCCCAGTGTGCACACACAGTTTGGTGTCTTGCTCAGGGACACAACGACACTTGGTGAGGAACTAGCGGGGGCTCGAACCGGCGACTTCTAGATCACACATACTTGGCGTAGGCCTTCTCCAGCAAGGAGCTCCAGAACTCCTGTTTATGATGAGAGCTGAGGTACACAAGACCCCCTTCCAGTGTGGGCAGCAGGTCATCCACCTTGACCTCCTCCCATTGTCCATACTGCCAGAACTGCAAGGCACGGAAGGTGGGTAGGTCATTTTCATTTTACAATACATACATTATTTGTTGCTATTCTAGGTGAATACGTATCCTGGTGTAACCAGACACAAAATTCACATGGTGAATAAGGTCTGGGCATGCTCAATTGCGAAGTGTTAGCAGTGGTTGCCTCTAACTTGGTGTAGACCTCTGGTTAATTTTGAAAACTACTGGACAGCGCTGAACCAATCAGCGTTGCTACAATGCTTCTTCTAGTTCTACCACAATTTCTTTTAAGTAGGCACGACTACACCGTCATCTCACTTAGCTGATTGGTGAAGTTCTACACTGAAGATTGTAAAGATACAAGCTACAGAATGTACAGTTTTAGTCTAGACTGTAATTTATTTTCTAGAAATTACTACACTGTAAGATGTAAAGTTCTAGACTAGAGTATAAAGTTCTAGACTGTAAATTGTACGATTCTAAACTATAGAATGTACAGTTCTAGTCTATATTGTCATTTCTTTTCTAGAACTTATTACACTGTAAACTTCTATTATATAGAGTACACTTAATAAGATGCAGAAAATTGTGAAACTGTAGACCTCCTGCCCTAGCTAGGTTTTATGAGGGTCTGCCAGAGTCTGCCTTAATGCAGGGGTGAGACAGGTTACTTTGACATTGAGACACTGGAGGTACTGACCCTGAAGAAGAAGCTGCCTGTGTAGCCATCCTGGAAGCTCTGGTTCAGAGGAACGACCCTCTCCAGCAGGCGACGATTCAGGGAGAGAGAGGATACGGCAGACAGGAACCAGCAGTCGCCTAAACAAGTTATTTTCCTTTGAGTTATATAATATATAATAATACAATAACTACTACCAATAATGCAATAACTGCTAATAACGTAACTATATTACTTTTTTTTATGTAACAAAAGTAAATAATGTAATAAAAAGGTAATACATTCTTGCATAGATAATTGGCTGGTTATTACATTATGAGCTTAGTTAGAAGACATTTAAATATTATAATCTGAGCTAATATTGTAATAATATAATGTTGTTATGTCACGTTGTGTTTTAAGTTAAAGTGGACATGATGAGAGTTCCTCTATGTCTAAACGCATTGCATTTAAAAATATGTCAGAGTAGGACAGCCAGCCGTAGCCTTACGTATCTAATACCACATAATCTATGCGGTATTTACACCTAAGCATGTCAGCTCCTTGAGACCTCAAGGAGCTGTGTCAACATGTGAAAAGAGGCACATCCATGTGAACGGAAAATCTGAAGAAGCCTGTATTTTGGAACATAAATGCTGAAAGCATATTACCGGTAGACATACAGTGAATACAATGTGTAATACTGAACTGATTGAATTGTATACAAACACTATAAATACGTTAAACTGGTTTAATTACGCTTTGTTGTGATAATTAACTAATTCTACTGACTAAGAGGACACCAGCTAATCTGGACTGATCTGATCAGTACCTAAAGTAAACTTGAGAAATGGATACTAGCTGCTGTATAATAACGTAGGACAAATACAATGACAAGACTCAGTTGTTTGTGAATGGGTGGCACTTGAGTTCACTGGAAGTAAATGGACTGCATTTATATACTGTAGCGCTTTACAGTATTTTTACCTCACATTCACCCATTCACACACACATTCATACACGGATGGTGATTGCTGCCATACAAGGTGCCACCAACCATTGGGAACAGTTGGGGGGAGGGGTAGGCATCCTGCTCAAGGATGCGTACAGGTAGGTCAACACGCTAGAACAACAATAGTTCCCTCCAGTCTACTCTGGAACGGGACCAATTCAATTTCCAACTTGGAAATTGAATGAAGGCCAAATTTTATCTTCAGTTATGCAAATATTGCTCTGTGCTGCGTGTCAACATGTGGGGAAGCATCCTGATCAGAACACCTTGCTCTCCGATGTGATGCCTGCATCCATTTACCATGTCTTCATGGTAAATGGATAAATGTTTTATATAGCGCTTTTATCCAAAGAGCCTTACAGTATTTTGGCCTCACATTCACACATTCACACTTGCCATGCAAGACACGACCAACCACCGGGAGCAGTTAGGGGGGGTAGGCATCTTGCTCAAGGATGCTTACCCACAACCTTCTGGCTGGGAGCCCAACACCCAGACCACTAGCCCATCCTGCTCTTGACTGATGAGCAGCACAATAAGTCACATGCCATACCTCACCAACCATTTACCTTCAGATAACATTTCTCCCAAACTGGTTTGTACAAGCCTCTGCCTCAAGGTATAGCAGCACTTACTGAGCTTCCCCTGGCAGATGTCCAATCGAGAGGCTCCGTCTATGATGAACTGAGGCGATGGACAGATCTCCTGGTGGAACAGAGCGTAGAGATGGGGACAGAGGAAGAACAGACAATGAGTGCGGAGATAAAGTCGAGAGAAAGGTGGCCCAAGAGAGACCGTGGTGTGGTAAAAGAAATAATTTTGTTTCAGCATGTCTGAACATCAGGACTCATCCACAAGGAGTGCCGGTACTTTAAAAGCAATTAGATGTCTGCTGAAATGTGGCACCTGTTTAAATGAGGCGTTCATACAATAGATCTATTGTTGTAATCACATCATTTATAAAAGACAAATCATTAGAAAGTTCTTAAATAAATGGAATTTCATAGATGCTGAATGAGTTATATAATTTAACGATAAACACTTAAGTCCTTTAGGCTGTATTTGCACCAGGTCTGGTAAGGCTGGTTGCGTTGCCGTGACAAATAAGCTCCCATTATGAATATTTACAATATAGTAGGCTAACACCACATTTTAGAGCTATAACTAGTTTTCAAGCCTCTCTACTTGAGCCAGAATGTCATGTTGAAATTGTGTAGAGAACATTTCTTGAGAACCCAGTTCTGCACTGTAGGCCTAAGGTCTTCTAATACTGACTGACAGTGACATTTATGTGGAAGACTTTCAAAGTGAAAGAAAACAGAGCAAAAGCAGAAACAAAGACAACCAATGTTCTATATTTTATTGGGATTAAGTGCTCAATAAAATAGATTCGACTTTGAACAGAAATCAGAGGTGATATTAGGATGATAGATGCCCGGCAATCATGTCAAGGTTATTCTTTAAATCAGAAAAGGAAGATTCCAACTGGAATTTAAACAAGGAGCCAGGTAAGAGTACATGCTTATTTGCCTCAAATCTCTAAGTAAATCCCGGAAAGGGTGTGGTAAAATAAGACAATTTACCCTCTAACACAGGCGTGGGCAAAGTCAGGCCCGGGGGCCGGATGCGGCCCTTTGAGATGTTCTACCTGGCCCGCCCGGTACATCAAACATTTAAATAATAATAATACAACATAAAATTACTTTATTACTTGTTCACACAATGTTACTTAATTTACTGCTGCGTAAAAGAAAACATAAAGTTAATCGCTATTTTTGATTATGAAAATTATGTTGCATAGAATTGCCTATATGCATAAATATGCAAGTTAACAGCTGTTTTGTGTTTTATTTTAAAATGTGTTAACAAAGTAACGTGGCCCACGATGTCGCAATGTTTTCAATGTGGCCCCCAAGTGAAAATAATTGACCACCCCTGCTCTAACATAACCTACTCTTGGTCTGAGAGAGAAAACATGCAGACAGGTCTGAACACAGGAAACCGTGTGCTAAATGAAACATTATTTCAACCAGTTAAAGTTTATTAAACATTAAGTTCATCAGTAGAGCTAAAACGAAAATATAAATGCTATAAAATGAAATGCAATAGGCTACAGTAAATGTAGCATACAGTAGTGTAATCTCTAACCTGCTTATCAATGGCTTAATTGTAAATGAAAGATATTAAGGCTGTGCTTTTATGTCATAGCTAGGTCTGATGAATGCGATTGCATTTTAACGCTGTGTAGACTACCGTTAAAAAGTATTACTTAGAACAAAAGCCTATAGGCTGCACGCACGCTGACTCATACAATGGTTTATTATTAACTGGGGTAGCCATCTTCAGATAGGTTAACTACTATCTGGTATACCTGCCTTTAGAATTGACAACAAAACGAATCTTCTTTTTGTCTTGTTTTATTATTCAAATACAGCATTACATTTAAACTTCCAGACTTATTAGCATAAGGACATTTTTCATTCAACTAATACGTTTTCAAACTGTAGACTGCTTTTTAAAGCATATTGGTAGGTCTACTGGACACCCACAGAACTATAGGTAGCCCACCGATTTGCATGCTCAGTGATCTGTGATTAAGCATGCGCCTCTCTCTGAAATCGAATCCCATCCCAGTCAGTGCCATCGCACTTTTACTCTGTCATACACCCTACTTGCCAGCTACCTGTCCTGTCCTTCATTTAACTTACCCTGGGTCGTTTCCATTTCACTGCAGCATTCAGCTCGTACGCTCCGGGAAAGTCCTTATCCACGAACAGCGCATCGCCGACCACGGCGCTGGTCTCCGCACTCACCTGCAAACTGCTTCGCGCTAACATGTCCGCCAGCCAGCGTTTGGACTGAGAGCCCATGAGCTCGTCCGTTGGCGACGCGACGATCTCATCATCTTTGGTCAGAGATGTTGATCTGGTCGACTTCTTCATTCTCCCCCAAAACGCTTATGTTAACTTTGACGATGTTCTGGTACTGCACTCTGCACAAAGTTTTCTTTTAAGGAGTAATAATTCGTTGTTTGCTACGGAGTGTTTCAGTACTCAGCAAGCCACTCCCATCGGCATTTAACACACCTACACACTTCTCTACTGCTCAGGGGAACTAATGCCTTTTAGTGCGATCAATTAATCTAAAAAAGTACTGTGCTGCCTGCTGCACTAGCAACATGGAAATCCATAAAACACACTGAAAACACAAGAGTGTAATGTAACGTGCACCGTAGCTAGATACACCATAGCTCCTAAATATTTGTATAACTACATACTACACCCCCACTTGCTTCTATCTATAATTCCTGTACCACACCTAGGCTACATAAATATTTAAATATTCACCGACCAAATTGGTCAACACACACACACAATAAATCCAGATGAAAAGCAAATCAAACAAAGACCAGGTTTGTAAACGATAAATTACATTTATTGTCAAAAAGTGTATTGAGAGAGAGAGAGAGAGAGAGAAAAAAAAACCTGGTTGGTAAAGGCTTCACCTGCCATGCTAACTGCTGTATAAAAGGTAACTGTATGTGTGTTGCATCACTGAGATGTGGCCATGATGCTGGAAACACCTGAGTGAGAGAGAGAGAGAGAGAGAGAGAGAGAGAGAGAAAGAGAGAGAGAGAGAGAGAGAGAGAGAGATTAAACACCAACCATGAACAAAGTGCCTGATTCTTTATTTATCTATTAGTTAAGCAGAGGTACCAGTGGAATGTGGAATGGTCATTTTGAGAATCGGACGGTCAGAGTTACTGCCGCTATTGCACCATGCGAAAAAAATAAAAAAGGTATATAGTAGGCCAATTGTTTAACGGCCCGTGGACGCTTCGAACACGGCCTGAATACCATGATGTAACTTTTTTTACAGAGCACGCCAAGCTAATGTCGCCAAATGCAAAAGGCAGAACACGTAGGGTGTCCCAATTCTTGTTCAGATTCTTGTTCTTGTTCTTAGGGCTATGGCGAAGTCTGGGGGGCATGTAGCCCTGTTTCCAGAGGCACACTCCAAACAGAGTGTTTTGATACATTTCCCACACGGTCGGTAATGTTGTGAATTGCCACCATATTGGCTGCTAAAAACCTACAAATGTAAGTATTTTCTCATTTTTCAGAGATTAAAGAATATCGAAAATCATTGTACTATTTTAGTTAAATGTAATTTCATTCTAGGCTATTAGCGGTATGGTTGTTTTCCACGTTAAAAAAATAGACCATTACCGGTAGTACCAAGCCCACTGGTGTTCTGACTATGCTAGCTCCGGTAACTAGCTTGCTCATCAACTAACAGCAACGTTGTACCGGTACATAGATCTAACTGATTTGTGCATGACAATCCCGCATTGGGTCATATTTCGATTGCTAGAGCTAGCCTACAGTATGCCTGCTGTAGATCGAACCCTACGTCAATGTGAAGTTGTGACTGCATCGTGAACGTAGCGCGTTTTTAGTCTCCCCATTAGATGGATGGCAACTGTCATTGTGATAGGGTAACATTATTGCCAATGTATAAATATAAAACATGTCCATATCAAAAAGATGCCTATAGCCCACGCAAGAGAGATCATCACAGCAGAGAACAGCATTACGGAAATGTAAACGCAGGTAAAAACACTCACGACTACGCAATCGACTAACTACTGATGACGTTCTGGTTCTGAAAGTGTTGTCCTATTTCGTATATCAACCCTTGCCCCATGTAACTTTGTTCCAATGGACAGGGGGTAGGGGTAAAAATGAGAACTGGGATAACAGAGGCAGACAGAACAACCAATGCCACTCACTTTCAAAGTCGATCTTCTCCACAATGTTCTTGGGTTTGACGCTCTCTTCCTGGTTGTAGATGAAGATCTGCCCCTCCTCGTTCTCTGTCCAGCCATATTTACTCATCCACACCTTCACCTGTGTGTCTGCACAATGACAGAGAGGAGAGGCTTGTAAGAGTGTTTGAAATCCTGCCTGCTGGATACTGGTACTGGTACCCTATGTGTGCTAAACAAATGTAATTACAGTAGCCCTACCTGTGCTAAATACATGTAACTACAAATAAATAAATACAAATACTTACTAAGGCATTATTGCTGGTTCATTTGTGCTAAAATGTCCAGCCAAGAGAATGTTGACAGACATCTGAGAGGATTTGAGAGAGATTGTTCTCTTTACTATTATAAAAAGGCAGGTCTTACCCAGTGGGTCTCCGAGCATTTCAGCCAATAAACGGTGCTCAATGTTCTGGTACGTGATGCCAACAACATGGCAGATGACTGTAAAAGTAAAACGGCAAAAACAACTGTGAATGCTGAGAAGACTACAAAGTGCGTCTTCCAAACCACTTTGCAATGACCAGATTGCGTCGTTAACTCAGTGACACTCACACTTGCGTACAGAGTCCTCAAAACCAGTGATGCCATCAATCAGCTCCCGGTTCTCCTCGAGACTCGTCTGTCAGGGCAACACAGCAACAACAAATCTATACATTAGGTTGGGGCATAATGCAATTTACTTTAATGTACAGATAGAGGAGTTAGGTTTATCTTAGGGTTGGGCGATGTCTACAGTGAAACATCGTGATGGACGATGCCATGGTCTAAGAGAAGGGGAAGGGGGCTCCTTGCTTGTAGACTCTCGTAGCAATATATATTTTTATAAAAATGTCCTTTGCCTGAATAATTTCAATAAAAATTTGTAAAAAATTAAAAAAGTAGGACTACTTATAAATAACTTTAAAATTTAAGTAATGAATTAGGCTACTATTCATACATTATATACTGTATCTTTTATGCCCATCCTCCCCTACTCACCCGGTGGCCCTGGTATGAACATTGAAAGGTACCACTTCACCTAAAGCATACTTCAAGTTTATATACGGTAGCCTATAATGAAAGAGGACAGCCACGTCTGAAGTGGTGTGCAGGACTTGTTCATATATTGAACGGATGCATCCGCGGAATTTCTATAACGCGGAAAATGACCACAAACATTCAATTATTTTGTTTAGTTTTTGCCGTTACATTGATTGCATTGCCAGATGTAGGCTAAGAGAGAGGTGTGATAGATAAATTACACATTATTGACAGCCAGGGGCCAGGGCCTAGGTATGAGCGTATATATCCTCCAATACTACATGTATTTGTATGTACACCCACGTGCGTTTGTGTTTGAGAGAGAGAGAAGGGAAGAGAAGGTGATCCTGATTATCACAATGCGGTGAGCCTTATTAACGGAAAGCATATTACGCAGCGTTTCAGTAGCCATTTATAACTTAGTCTGAATGCTGCTTTGTCACTTTTTGAAAACTTCACGATGCCTGCTCAACATCGTGACGTCTGTCAGCCATCGGCGATGGACGATGGCATCGTCTATCGGCCCAACCCTAGTTTGGTTGTGTAGAAACACTTGGTAAATCACAAAACCATGTTATATTCATATTACATGCAGGTAACTCTAATCAAATGCAGCATTACAAAGTGTGTGTCTGTACCCAGAAGCTCTGGAAATGGCATGTCTCTAGAAGGTTCCCCAGGTACAGGATCTGTCTTATGGGGCGTTCCTCTTGCTGCGACACTGTAGTCAAGGAAATGTCCCCGACCCCAAAACAAACCCCACATCCTCACATGCAACATCAGAGCTGCGATCAAAATTGCCGAACATAGCTAACATTTGCTAACAAAATCAAACAGTTTTCGGCTTGCTTGAGTTCGTCGTGAATGTTTGCAAACACAAACATATGGTCTGAGGTCATTGTCGGCAAACACACAATTGATGCTGGACAATGGCCACAGTTTAAATCATGGATGATTGGACTGCATTTGTTTTGGAATGTTGACACAAAATGTTCAAATATGTATTTATATCAAACAGCAAATGCGTTGACCACAAACGCTCTCCTCAGTTCACCAATTTTGAGCGCACCTTGGTTGTGACAGGTTAGCGTTAACGCTTTGAGAAATCCTAGCTGAAGCACCAAAGGGATACGTGTGTCTGGTCGATCATGCACTTGCAGAGCGTGAAGTCTGTGTGTGGCAAGTTGGTGAGCGCCTTAAGTAGTATCTGGGATGTCACTTGGGTTTGGAAGAAGGCTGGATTGAACTGGTACCTGCAAATACATTCGCTGACAATTAGAGGCTACAGCAAATATGTAAACACGTAACACAGCAAACACGTAATGTGTTGTCGGACTTTGTAGCATTTCTGAATGCCTCCAAGTGTCAAATTGATTAAGCAGTTTTCTTACTTTGCTTCTGTTTTGCGCACAAGTTTCTACATTGTTGGAAAGAAGCACCCCAACATGCTTGTAGGTGTAATGTTTACAGGACCGATTCTTATTGCCACTCTGCTTCGCGAATGTTATGGTCAATACTAAACAATTTCTTACAGTTTGAGAACTGCTAGGTTGGCCTCAAGGTCATACGCATTCTCTTTGGCCTGGGTCTCCACATATCGCTCCAGCGTAGCCAGATTTTCGGGGTTGTACCTGGAAAGCACAGACAAGCCGCCAGCTCTGTTAGGGTTTAAGTGACTTTAGTGTTGATTGCTTATTACCTCTACTAAACAAGTCGAGATACACGCAGATCGTGCGTGCATCCACGCAGGGCACAAAATACCAACCAAATGTTTGCCTATTGTTTGTTTGTTTGTGCGAGGGAGCTCTGGTAGTTCAATAAGTCTATTGTACCTCGGAATGCAGAGGTTCTAGGTGTTTCACAGTACGATGCGTAAACACGTCAATGTTATTCCTGAATACCATAGCGATCAAACGTTTGTGCTTGCCTTCAATAATCCTGTGATGATGACCGTAAATATGCTGCCCCAGCTGCTACCGTACCGCACAGTACTGTTCGACACTGACGCGATTACCTGCCGTATAACATCGGTAGCTGGAGCAGTACGCAAAGACAACATTACGATATAAAGTAGTTCTCTAATCCTCGAATGTCTGTTATAATGCAAATCACGACGATTTACGTCAACACCAGTTAAATGATGGCAGCTAGCAGTACCACGGTAGCTAGCCTTGTGAAGTTATCAATCATTCTTTCCGACACCCATACCTATCGATTCCACGTAGGAGCTTCCCCACGTTTAGCCTCATCTGCTCGAACGACGACGTCATTTGGTCCAAACTACTATATTTATTTTAAAGGCGAAAATATGAATAAACACCACACGTGGTGCTAGCGCAGACAAGAGCCCGGGCGGAGGAACAAAGTGCTCGGAACAGAAAGAGGTCGGACAACAAAGTGGACGGACCTACCGGTAAGCGATTTCAAATGACAAATACTTCTGTTGTTGACATTTCGGTTTTCTTTTCTTTTTTTTCTTACAAAAGTAGACTACACTTTTTTTTTTTATATATCGACTGAAATGGAATCTGTTAATTTACAAAGGCATAGGCCTAATGCAGGTTCTCTAACTAGGTCTCGATGCATTGTAGCCCTGATTGTAGTCATAGCGGTGCTTATTGCAACGTCGCCCTCTTCTGTTGAGAGTAGTAATTTGCGATAATCCATATTTATGTTTATTTATTTAGCAATCAAATAGATCATTACCAACCTTTAAAAACTCAACTCCACACAATGTAGCCGTGCACATGTACCGGTATTGACTTTGTTCACACAATTCTAATTGAATGATTGACGTGACTTCTTTGACAACGATCATTTAAGTACCCAGTATGATTTAAAACAATAAATTAGGGGGACTGTTTTACAGGCTTTCGTACATAATTGTAGGCTACACCTTGTGTATGGTTGGTTATTTGTATAATTCACTTACATGTGCTTGGTAATAGCCTATAGCCTACCCACTTATTGTTGTAAAATATTGTTGTCCAATAGCCGGGTGGGCTACAATATATTTAGGTCTACTAAGACGCCCAATAAGTGTGTGTCAATTACAGGGGTATCACACTACTCAGCCTCCCTGATAAAGTCTACTCCAAGGTGCTGGACAGGAGGGTTTAACCGATTTTTGAACCTCAAATTGAAGAAGAACAATGCAGATTCCGTCCTGGTCCTGGAACAACGGACCAGCTCTTTACTCTTAGAAGGATCCTGGAGGGGGCCTGGGAGTATGCCCTTCCATTCTACATGTGTTTTGTGGATCTGGAGAAGGCGTATGACCGGGTCCCCCGATAGATACTGTCGGAGGTGCTGCGGGAGTATGGGGTGAGGGGGTCCCCTTTAAAGGCAATCCAATCCCTGTATGTCCAAAGCGAGAGCTGTGTGCGAATTCTCGGCAGTAAATCGGACTTGTTCCAGGTTGGTCTCCACCGGGGCTAGGCTTTATCACCAATCCTGTTTGTGATATTCGTGTACAGGATATCGAGGCGTAGTCGTAGTGGGGAGGGGTTGCGGTTCGGTAGCCTGGGGATCTCATCGCTGCTTTTTGCAGATGATGTGGTCCTGATGGCATCA
>JAODUK010056517.1:0-18338 GCA_027564635.1 Typhlichthys eigenmanni
TAAAGGAGAATAACAGCTGCAGAAGTTTTTTTTTCTTTTTTATATATATATATATATACATATACATATATCATATATCATATATATACATATACATATACATATATGGTAACCATAATATATATATATATTATGGTTACTAATATAAATTATGATAACAAAAAAAAAACTTAACTAGTTTAAAAACGTAAAGCTTCTGGGGATGTAGACTATTTATTAGTTTAATATAAAGTATGGTAACAAAGAGAAACCATAAATATAGTTTAAAAAACTGAAAGTTTCTGTGGATGTAGACTATTCCTTTGCCGCGCAAGTTTTTATTTTTTATTTTTTATTTAGCCTTTAACCAAGAAGTACTCATTGATATTGTAGTTTTTCAATGAGTTGACAGACGAAATGTTACATATCTTACAAACAATAGGCCTACAGCTAATAGACTAGTTGTTGTTCTAGACGTAAGAAACTGTATTTTGCAATTATGTGTAGCTTGAAAGAAAATAAATACATATTTTAAGATTTACAGTAGATTAATTGTATAGGTTTAGCAGAGGTGGATGCATGAACCTACAACATCTAAAATATTGTCATCAATAGCTCTAACTGTCAATCCAGCCAGCACCAGACATTAGCAGAAAATTTGTAAGAGTACGAATTGGACAGTTTGTAATTTGCCCAAAGCAGTGGGATTGAGGATTTTAATGGGTGTGGCATTTTCTTGCAATATGAATGTCTGGAAAAACAAGTTTAAGATCAAATAGGTGTAGTGGGAGGTTTCATTTGTTTGTGGTTCAACATTATGCAGACCAATCAGTGTTGCGATCATGTCAGTATAGGTTCAAAGGTTTCTGTGTGTGTGATATAATTTGGTTAATGCTGAACAGCAACAAGAAGTCTTTCAACTCAAGGTAAGACACAAAGCCTTGGATTTTGAAACTATTAGTCCACAACAATCATGTATTTTGCTGGGCATTTCATATGGTATGGATTGTTTTGGAGAGCATATTGAGTGTTTTCTGTTTCACTATGTGTTACCAACTAGCTATAGCCTAATCCATTTTTCACTGCATTCCATTGCTGATTTACAAGGAATTCTTGTGTGCACAAGCTTACCATGTGCAAAAGCACGTACCGGTATAGCCATTAGTAACAGAAAAATCAAGCCATGAACAACTGAAGATTATTCATTATTTAGACAAAAACGTTTGTACTGTATGTCCCTTCTATCTCACACATATTCACAAGGTACAAATCTTTAACCTGTGAACTATGAAAATTTGTGCCAGGAACGACACTTATACAATCATGCTACATGACGAACAAAATATGATAATAATAACACATAACATTTCTCATCATTTAGTAGATCTATGGTAATAAATATACGCTACTGTGTATATCAGTGCTGATTACGTGTTGTGACTGTTGGCTGATTCAGTACAGTGATCACCCAAGTTAATGGCTAATACTAAATTACCAGCTAACTTCATGAACAATTCTAGTGTTATGCATTTTGCACTTTTGACTGACATAATAATACATATTTCAAATAATAATAATAATCCAAATTTAAACTCAAACATATACAAGGGAAAGTTCTTTTCAGTCTATGCACCTTGTATTTCTTCACTCATTGTTCACTTCTTGTCAACAGATGGAACGTGTTTGCATCCCAGCTTTGCCTCGTGTTGCCATTTGTGGTGGCACCCATGGCAATGAGATGTCAGGGGTGTACTTAGTGAAAGAAATGGAAAAGCAGATGGTGGATAAATATAAATCTTTCTCTTTAACAACAGTTATATCAAATCCACGAGCTGTGGAAGAATGCCGAAGATACAAAGAAACTGATCTCAATCGCTGTTTCAGCAGTGCCTCACTCAGGTGAGAGGAAATGGGATACAGTGAGATTCCTGAGATGACCTTTTCTATAAATGACTATATTCACTTATATATAATAATAACTCCTGCACTCTCTTACAGCGCCCCAGTAACAGATGTGACCCCATATGAGATGAGGCGAGCCAAAGAGCTGAACAATCTGTTGGGGCCCAAAGGTAGCCACGAGGCCATGGACCTGTTATGTGACCTCCACAACACTACTGCCAACATGGGCCTGTGTCTGATCTCCAGCTCTTGTGACTGGCTCATTCTGCACCTTTATAAATATATGACGGTAATAACATTGTGTAGCATACCATGACTTAGAACAAAGGTTTGATGTAGCTTATATACCTTTGATCAGATACATCCCACGTTTGCCAGCCAGTTAAACAACTGCAAGAAAGGAACAAGTATTTATATAATAAATGTATAGAATCCTGAAAATGACAAAAAAATATATATTTTGACATTTTCAGAAGATTGTAACAGCAGCGCCTGTAAGGTTAATATATTTGGATCTTCCTCGGTCTGAGGCTTACTCCCAAGATTCACTGGGAAAGCATAGCTTCTGTAAGTGTAAGTGTGTGTGTGTGTGTGTGTGTGTGTGTGCTGTACTATTTTCTTGTTATTTCTAGATACAATATATTGTTTGATCAAAATTTCTGATACCACACAAACTAAATTAGAATTGTTTCTTTTTTTCTTCTGCAGCAATAGAGGTAGGACCACAGCCTCATGGCGTGGTCCGAGCTGATATCTTTCATTTGATGAAAGAGGCAGTGGACCACACACTTGATTGGGTTGAGAGTTTTAATTTAGGTACACTAAGCATTCTTTGACTGAATATAACATACAGTATACAGTAAATAAAACATGCTAATGTTTGTTCATTTCCTAAAGGCACAGATTTTGAAGGTGGAGAGGTTGATGTGTACGCCATGAAGACGAGAGTAGACTACCCAAGAAACCCAGAGACTAATGACATTATGGCTGCCATACACCCCAAACTACAGGTTGGACACTCAAGGTGCTTGCTTCGATTTAAGACTCTATTCCACAAAATTCACATTATTAATCTTTATCTTTGTTAATTCTCCTCCAGGATAGAGACTTCACTCTTCTCAAGCCTGGTGACCCCATCTTCCTGTCATTCACTGGGGAGACTATTAAGTATGAAGGGAAAGAACTGTATGCTTTCTTTGTGAATGAGTGTGCATATTATGAGAAAAACACTGCCTTTTGTCTAGGTCAGAAGGTCACACTAACTATCCCAACTTTATGTATGAAGAATGACTAATATACCTATTAAACAAGAATACCATTGGCTATGTTTATTCATGTCAATAGTTAATTACAACATAACAAAAATGTAAATTCATATTAATGTATTATCTAAGAAATGTTAGTCTAAAAATGCACATGCAGTGTTAGTCAACTATGCACAAAAACACCACAGGATGGTACAGCTTTCATTAGAGAATGGTGCTGTGGCTTTAATATTGGACCATGAGGTCCAATATTATGTGAAGCTCAAGTGTAGTTGTCTGGTGACTATTATTATTCTATACTGTAGACGTAAAGATGTAGGAAAAATATTCATGACAGCAACGATAAACCTTTAATGAATTTGATGGTTATGTTTGAAAAAATATCTGTCATAATTCAGGTCCAATCAAAGTTTGAAAATAGCAGTAAACAACTATTTTCAAGATGTATTGGAGTTATTTGGTCCTGAACAGAGACATTCACACCCTGTTTGTTGTAAAGAGAGCTCCTTTGTTCTTTGTTTTCATAGTGATTCACATGTTTTGGACTGAGATGCTGGTGACACTGCTTAGTGTGACATCTAGTCAACAGTATGAACATGTCATACAATATAGAACCACTTTAATGAAGAGTCACATTTATTAATATACACTAACAACTAAGAAAACTGATTTGGAATAAGAACATTTTCAAATGTTATATACATTTTGTTATATAAATGTAAACATTTAACAATATAATAGTACACAAACTGGCAATTTAAACATAGACTTGAGATTTGTATAATTAACAAATATACTGTATAATGCATGCTAAATGGCAAATTTAAACATGAAAATTACAGATTACAAAAACAGCTCTATGTATGACACATGCCTGGTTTGAACCACAAATAGTATATCTCATATCTAGGGTTTGATTCAACCACTAGGAGACATAACTCATATTACTAGGGGTAAATCTAAATATTGTGAAAAATTACAACATAATTGGCAGTAGAATGTTGGGTTGAAACACACAACTAAATGTAAATCACTTTGGATTAAAGTGCCCGCTTAAAGCTGTAAATGTACATTTCAATTTAGATTAAAAATTACAAGGAGTGGTTACATTTCAGATAGTGTCATTCTGTTAACACCGCAAAAAGTACATTACAAATACCACAGATGAAATTAAAAAGCATGCTCAGAAATGCTTTACAGTTCAAATTACACAATAAGCATATAACAAAGGCATGGGGGTAATATACAGTATTCAAAAGCTGCTGTCTGAGGTTTGCAAAGTATCATTATACTGACAATGAATCAGTACAATGAATGTGGTGATAGACTAGGGTAAAAGCAACATCTTTAGAAAACAAGGCAACACAATATGCTCACTCCAGATAGACTACAGTAAAACATTTGGTGAAAATAATCCTTAAAATGTGCTTCTAATATGACAATGTCCTGACTGCCTACATTGTGTCAAACAGCGCAGCAAAACAATTCAATTCCGGTCTAACTGCAAAACTCACACCGTTGTAATGTACTTGGGAGAAGACGCAAGCACATGTATACAAAAATAATTCAGCATGAAGTGCTGAACTAAGACAGGCAGTTAAGAGTCAGTGTGTGTGGGAAGGAGGAACCCATGAGACATCACAATTCAACTGAAAAATATTTTGTTCCCAACTTGCACAAAATGTAATCTCGACAATTACAGCCAACGGGCTACAGACTGCTATGGTGTTTTTATGCCATATACAGGGTTATAGATTAATGCCAAAGGACTGTTTTAGGATCACATATACCTTCTTTAGCACAGAAATAAGATAAAGTTTGTTGACCAGTCCACTTTTGGTGCTGTATGTAGTTTTGAAAATAGTCTGTTTTAAGATACCCTGTATGCAGTCATGCGGGTGTAGCTCTTGCGGTGACTCCTGGCCGCCCACAGGAATAAAGCAGCTGCCATCATCTGCAGTGGAGAGGAGATGAGGGCCAGATAGAGTGACCAACCCAGAGTTCCATCCACCTCACCTGGCAACACTGATTTCCTATGGAGAAGGTCCATCCCCGCCAAGAAACAGCAGACAGTGCCCAAAGAACACAAGCCTTGTGAGGAAATGGTGTTTGGGGAAGTGACAAGGCGTTAGGTCCTTTAGTCTCTTAAGAGTGCAAAATGCAAATGTGAAATGATAAAATGCACAGGGGCATTACAATGGTTTGGTAAACGCTCTCATCCACACTTAAGCACTACTGTGTAGACTTCTCATTGCCAGGTTCAATTCACTTTCATTAAGAGTGGGAGAGTACAGTGCAGGAAGCAACATCATTACAAAGGTTGATAGAGTATTTGAGCAATATTGTCTGGCAGATTGCTAAAAGTAAAATTTGACTGTTATCTATCATGAATAAGAAATAATACAAAGCGGGATTGCCTAAACTGTCGACAAGAGGTAGTGTGTTATTTTACTTTGGACCAAAAGCCAATGGATTTCCCTCACCTGCCAGGACATGGAGCACACCGACCCCCAAAGTGGGTGTGAGGCTTCGGCACAGACAGGCACACACACCGATGAGGCCACTTAGAAAAACTAGAGCCAGGGACACCATGGGCAGGAGGAACTGACATCTCCACAAATCTGCTCAAGGAAACATCGACAACAATTGACGGAAACACCAAAGCAATGTTACTTTATTGGCCATTCAAATTTAAAGAATTACTACTACTAATATGTTTACTATTCCTACTTCCAAACCAAAAGAAAGAATTTAAACAATGTAAAACTCACATGTCCTCAGCAAGTCCTCTCCACTATTATGGTTTCCAGGTTCTTTATACTTTGGGGAAAACTGCTGGGGAAGACTGAATCTCACACAGTGGGTAACCATTTTTGGATCTGAAAATGCCAAGTACACTCATGATGAAGATAACATTAAACAATACAAGGTAACATTATAATGGAACATGTGCCATACCGTACCGCTGGGCTCTTTAAACCAGTATGACTGACCCGGCAACAGTATACACCTCCACCATACACCCAATGTGCCATTCAGACGAAACATTGTGTCACTGTAAGCCTTTTCATCAAAGTCCCCATCGATAAAATCCTCCCGGAGTTGTGAGAGATTGCTCGATTCAAGCTTGGCTGGCAGGCTACGGTACTGATACCAATGTTGTGTTCCCACGGCCACAGAGAGGTAGACAGTGGCTATAAAGCTCAGGACAGCGCCGATGACCAGGGCTGTGGCGTAACGGTTATCCACCATGACTTTGATGAAGGGAATTTGGTGAGACTACAAAATGGGACAAAATATTTTTGAGAATGATGTTTGTTTTCACCTTCATAGATGTGGAATGTACACCATATCAATAACACCACCTGGGAGAAACATATCTGACCTATTAGCGGTGTGTGTGTAGCAATAACCTATGAGTGGTTACTCTACACAGTATAGTGGCAATAAGCTATAGCATTGCAAGCAGCTGCATTACAGTAACATTTTACACATATTAGAAATATAACAACGATGTACTAAGTTGCCAAACACACTATTTAAAGCAGCGGTTCTCAAGGTTGACGCACATGATATGACTCAAATGAATGTGTCGTTATCAGGCTTCGGCAGAGATTGAAAACGACCAATCCTTATAATCAGGTGTGTTGGCACTTGGCAAAGGGAGATATCTAAAACACGCAGGGCAGTGGAGCCCCACGACCAGGGTTAAAAAACCCAGACTGAACGCCACGATGCATTTGAGTTTGCTATACATTTCAATGCAGTGGGTTACTGTACGGCACCGGTAACACAACGCAGGAAATATGCTCAGATCTGAACAGTTATATTTGAATACATTCAGGCTTATAAAAAAAACAATTTTGAATTATATGTCGGCCTATATATTTTAGGTTTATCTGATCGTTACCTGAAACTGATAAATTATCCTACACCTTCTTCTTCTTTTTTTAATTGACTACCGGTAGACAGCAATAATGTTGTACTGCCCTCCACAGTTAGAATGTCGTCAATGCCGTTGCTCAAATATTTGTATCGTTATTTATAGTTATATGGTATGTATGTATGTATAGTAGGACGCTGGAGGCCCAGAAAAATGCAAATCTTTTCTTTGATCGTCCATGTGCAGTAGAGGCAGTGTATTGAAGACGTTTTCCCCTTCCCCTTCTGGTGGTAGTAGGCCATCTAATTTCTGTGTTTAACAGAATAGTATAGATTAGGCCTACAGTATATTAATGTCAGCATTCATTGTGTAGGCCTACACATGGCCGTGGCTCTGGGCCTACGGTATCTTACTTTTCAGTAGGCTACACAATAGACGGATCTAATGGATCAGATCATAGTATATTCAAACCCCCCCCCCCCCAGAAAACAAAACCAAAGACAGTCAGAAATAAGGATATAATTAACCACATTTATATTTGGGTGAAAATAGAAAATTTTCAACCATAAACTGTAAAATCAAGGTTAAAAAACATAATTTAAATAATCGAAAATATACATATTAATGGATTTGTTTCACAATATATCACCCTGTTGTGATTTCCAGAAAAACAATACATCACTTTGCAAAGTTAAAATACAAATATTCCCAGGATACAATTAAATGGATAAAAAAAAATCCATGGCATTCAGAATCATGTGATAGAGTAACCAACCAACAACTAATTGAAGTGCCCAGACATGGATTGATTTAAAACTCAAGTTTTGAAGAAAACACAAAAGATTTACATTCAGCTATGTGCTACATACTGTAAAGTGTTCATCAGTGCAAATTGATGCCTTTTGTGCAATACAAATGCAAGTAATAATACAAAAAAATTATGAAGGAGGATACCAAATCAATATTGATCACTTCTAGTGAATAGTTCCTTGTGCTGTTTGTTGGAATCCAAGACTGGGCCATCCAGGATAGGAGTGGTAGTAAACGCAATAGTGCACGGCCCTGTGGTGCAAGGCGCCGCTTCCAGTTCCAGCACAGTCACATTATTGGCTGCTGCTGTAGTGAGGATATTGGCAGGTACATAGAGTGTCACCTGAGGCCCTCGGCTAGGCCAATAGCGTCCCAGGTTGAAGCCATTGATCCAAACCTGTCCCTAAAAGTAAATAAATAAAGCCAAATATGATTATTTAAATAGTATACATACAAAACTGTACAAAACTGCCCTTATATTTTCATTAAAAGTTTATACAAATTTGTCTGTCTAGACAGCCACCCCCAACCACCACCTAATTATGCTTAACTATTCTTAACTATTCTTAAAGCTCAACCTAAACTAAAAATCTAAAAGGTCTCATGCCTTCCTCCAGTCAGGGAACATAATATAGGTGTCCTGGGGAAGGTCTGGAATGCCATCGGGAATCACAAAGCTGCCCCTGTAGAAGGTTGGCGGGTAGAGGATGACAGACTGAACAGCATCTGTTATTGAGGCAGTTGTATCGTCAAAGAGGCCATGGCTGATTGCCTCATCAATACTGAGACTGTAGATGGTCCAGCCGGTAAGCAAGTCTTTCCCCAGAGTTAGGTTGGACACCAACCCCTGTATTGTAATGGATAGCAGGTAAGGAGGCTTAACATCTTTGTGATACATTTAAAAGTATAGGCTTTACAGTTGTTTATGACACCCCATGCAAATAAAGTCTAAAAAAAATAAATATCACAATGTATTCACAGATTAGCAAGTGAACATGTCGACTACACATCACGTCATTGTTTTCCTAAATGCAGCATGCAGGGCATTCTAGAGCTGATTCACCCTTTCATTAGTGTTGATAAATGCTGTCTATGATTTGTACAATTTCTACATAATTAAAGCTTTTTGATATTTTTAATGTACACTGTCATGGATGTAAACTATACTTTTTCCTGTGTATTATCTGAAATTACCTTAAAATCATTGATTTCTTTTCCATAGTTGATCCGGCCCATGTTTTCCACCAGAATGTCCACCTGACTGCCAGCATTCCCGGTTATATTGATAGTTAAAACTTTGTTTCTTTCAAGGATTCCCATTGCCACCTTGGAATAAAAATGAAAATGTGCAGATATTTATAATTAACAGCTCACATCAAGGAGAACAGAATGGAAACAATAAGACAGATGTCTGTAAGTCCAGCAAATAGACAGAAAATTAAGTGAAGACCATAATTGGAATTTCATTATATCCCGTAGAAAAAGATGTATTGCCAATAAGTATACTCAGTGCAACTAAGAATGTTGAAATACATTACTCACCCCATTTAATGAAACGTATGCCCTGTCATGAATGCCGTTCAGTGGAGAGGACAGAGGAGTTGGTTTGCTGCAGTCAACCAACAGCTTGGTTCTATAGAGGACAAACCCAAATGTCTACAGATAAGGGAAAAGATACAATATAGTTAACAATGCCATTTAAAATAATAAATAATAATACATTTAATTTCAGGATGCCTTTCAAAACACACAAGGACATCTTACATTGTACACAGGCAAATATAGGGTTCAATATTAAAAAAATTATAAGATATATGGTGGAGAGGTGGAATGGGGGGGCGACGAGAAGACTTGTAGACGAGAAGCAGAGTTATCGGGAGAGAGTATGTCAGTAGAAGGTCAGAGAGGTAGGAGGAAGCCAGATTATGGAGGGCCTTATATGTAAGGAGGAGAATCTTGAAGTTGATATGGAATTTTATATGAAGCCAATGTAGCTGAATCCGAATAGGGGTGATGTGATCCGTTGACTTTGTGTTGTGAGGATCCTGGCAGCACAGTTCTGTACTAATTGGAGTCTACTGATGAGTTTGGTTGGGATGCCACAGAGAAGAGAGTTGCAGTAATCCAGACGTGAAGTGACAAAGGCATGGATGAAGGTTTCGTTGCTTGAGTATGAGAGTTTTGATGTGTGATACGAAAGAAAGGGAGTTATCAAAAGTGACACCAAGACTTTTCGTGGTTGTTGACAGTGGGATGAGAAGACAGGCAATGTTCAGGCTGGAGTTGTCTGGATACTAATGCCAGCCAGACGTTCCAGCAGGAGTGGGTGGGAGATGGTGTCGAAGGCTACAGTCAGGTCAAGAAGGACAAATATTGATAGGAGTCCGGAGTCAGCTACACGGAGGAGGTCATTTGTGATTTTCACAATACTGTGTTTGGGATTTATGTCTCTATTTAATTATTATTTAATTTATTCGAAAATTCAGAAATTACATATAGTGAGAGTAAGGTATAGTAGAAGGTACCTGGTTCATATCAAGGAAAGTCAGTGGATACAAACTTTTGACAGGTCCTGAGAAAGACAATTTTCCTAAAGCATCTGTAAGTGTCTGGAGCTGAAAAGGAAGTAGGTGGTATTTTAATATCGCCATAATATATGATTTAATACATCCTGTGACCACAATCACTCTTACCAGTGAGCTGTAATAAATACTGTAATATACAATATTTTTTGTCAAATACCAGAAATAGTTGACTTTCATTAATTAACAAAACCAAGTAAACAGAGACAATTGAAAAAGAGTACCATTTTCATTTTAACAGTCCCATAGGCATATTTTGGAGTTGATGGAGGTATCGGCCCCTCTGGTACTTTACGGTACTGTTAGGTAGGAAACAGTGACTAATATAACACATTACATATATATAAACTCTTACTGCTTTAGTGCTATACTGTATATTATACTGCATGTGTGTGTGTGCCCCCTTCCTGAGTATTTATTTTTTTGCATGTTCGTCACACTCAAATGTTTCAGATAAAACATATTAATATATTAGACGAATATAACACAAGTAAACACAAAATGCAGTTTTTAAATGAAGGCTGTCCTTATTACAGGGGGAAAAAATCAAAACCTACATGGCCCTGTGTGTAAAAGTGATTTCCCCACCCCTGTTAAAACATAAATTAACTGTGGTTTATCACATCTTTGGAAAGCTTAGTTCAATGTATCTAGTCACACCCAGGCCTGATTACTGCCACACCTGCTGTCAATCAAGAAATCACTTGAATAGGACCTGCCTGACAAAGTGAAGTAGCCCAAAAGATCTACAAAAGCTAGACGAATCATGCTGCGATCCAAATAAATTCAGGAACAAATTAGATCAGTCTGGAAAAGGTTATAAAGCCATTTCTAAAGCGTTGGGACACCAGCGAACCACAGTGAGAGCCTTTATCGCCAAAAGGTGAAAACATGGAACAGTGGTAAACCTTCCCAGGAGTGGCCGGCTGACCAAAATTACCCCAAGAGCACAGCGACGACTCATCCAAGAGGCCACAAAACCTCCCACAACATCATCCAAAGAACTGCAGACCTCACTTGTCTCAGTTAAGGTCAGTGTTCATGACTCCACCATAAGAAAGAGACTGGGCAAAAAAGGCCTGCATGGCAGAGTTCCAAGATGAAAATCACTGCTTAGCAAGAAGAACAAAGGCTTGTCTCAGTTTTGCCAGAAAACATATTGATGATCCCCAAGACTTTAGGGAAAATACTCTGGACTGACGAGACAAAAGTCTTCTTTTTGGAAGTAGAGTGTCCCATTACATCTTGCATAAAAGTAACACAGCATTTCAGAAAAGGAACATCATACCAAAAGCAAAATATGGTGTTGGTAGTTTGATGGTCTAGGGATGTTTTGCTGCTTCAGGACCTGGAAGACTTGCTATGGTAAATGGAACCATGAATTCTGCTGTCTACCAAAAAAATTGACAGAATGTCCAGCCATCTGTTCGTGACCTCACGCTGAAGCGCACTTGGGTTCTGCAGCCTAGTCAAAGTCCTGAATCCAATTGAGATGCTGTGGCATGACCTTAAAAAGGCGGTTCCTGCTCGAAAACCCTCCAATGTGGCTGAATTACAACAATTCTGCAAAGATGAGTGGGCCGAAGTTCCTCCACAACGCTGTGAAAGACTCATTGCCAGTTATCACAAACGCTTGAATGCAGTTGCTGCTAAGGGTAGTCTAACCAGTTATTAGGTTTAGAGGGCAGTCACTTTTTCCACACAGGGCCATGCAGGTTTGGATTTTGTTTTCCCCTTAAGGCCGCCGCCCACTGGCCGCGTCGTTCGGCGGTGCGTCAAGGAATGCAACGTTCGAAAGGTAAAGTCAAATTGACGGAGGAGCTCAGAAACCTGCACATATGCAATGCATGTTTATGGCTTGATGCCCAAGAAAAAGAACCGTGTTCTAAACCTTGGCGTTGACGATGCCAGTGGGCGTCGCCCCGTTAAAAAGTACTAGTTCTAAATCTCTGGCGTCTCTTGACACGAGTCAACGCCTTCACAGGGCGTTGGCCTTTAATAATAAAGACCTTCATATAAAAACGACATTGTGTTATATTTGACTAATATTTAAATTAGTTTGATCTGAAATATTGAATTGTGACAAACATGCAAAACAATAAGAACTCTGGAAGCGGGCAAACACTTTTTCATACCACTGTATATAAAACACATACAGTGTATATACATAAATATATTTTAGATGGTTTAGGTGTCTGTATTTTTTTTTATTGCATACCATTTTGATCACATCTCGAATAGCAAAATATTTAGGTGTGAGGTCTCCTGCTTCTGTGAGAGGGGCGTCAAAGTCATAGCTGGTTGGCTGGGGGGCATATGGTGAATTGGCACCTAAAACGATATTAAGAGACATAATGTATATTATATAAGAGACAAGGAGTGAGTAAATTAAGTTACTATTGGCTATTTCTTTCTGTTGGTCTAAAGGTGTAATATCATGGAAACATGAATGAACACTGATTTTGTAGAATAACTCACCATTCCAGTATCTAAAAGATGTTCCACCAATAAACATATACCTGTATGTTACAAATTATAAACATGGAACTTGTTTAGGAAAATAATCATTCATATTAAAGAGGATAAATGTTGACCTCTCACAAAAGTTTACATACATATTAACATTAGCTCCTGTGGAAAGGATCTCGTTGAGGGTCTTTGTCAGTATGTCGATATTCACATGTGAATGTTGTTCACCCCAGTGGTCAAGCCATCCAGTGTAATACTCAGAGTTGACCTAAAAGTCAGGAGGCAACACTCGATGTATTATCAGGTATTAAGTATCATTATTCAAGTCATTACATGGTTTCATTATGAAAGGGTATGATCAGCAGCACAGAAGGAAATGCGTACCAAAGGTCCATGAGGCTCAGCATGTCTCTGTGCTTCAAATGCAGCGGTTACATTACTACCTATACAGACAACAGAGACATAATGCCACCGGTACCAACAAATAATATGACAGAATACAGAACACTGAAACTTATAATGGACATATTAAACCCTTCAAATAAAATTAAGCATATTTAGATAATTCAATGTGTATGGTAGAGTTTCAAGTATGTAACACAATGTTTGTGTGTTGGGTTTGTGTTGGATTAACTTTTACATGTCTTTTTACAACTTCTACATGTCTGAGGTTACATGTAGAGCAACAAATGCCTAAGATCAACCTGGTCCAAAGTCAACAGTGGCGTAGACATCCTGAATGACGCCACACTTGAGGTATCCAACCGTGGGACCATCTGTTGTGAACAGCACCACCTCATTGCCCAAGTGATAACGGAATATCTTGCTCAGGTGACACAAATAGTTGTAGTCACAGGCAAAGTAGCTGCCATATTCATTCTCCACCTATCAAAGAATGGAAAGGATCTATCTCACTGCTATTCTTTGCATAAGCCCAAGGTATTATCAGGACATAAAGCGCAAAGAAGATTGTTTATAATAAACACCAAATAATGAAATACAAGTCACTTGCCTGTAGAGTGATAATCGGTCCACCATTCTGATATAGAAATGGCTTCATTAAAGGCAGTAACCTCCCCATCCAGTGATCAACGGCTGCAATGTAATCTAAAATGTAAAAATTGTACATTAGATCACACAACTAAAACCATATTTATTTGATCACTTTCTCTATAAATATCTACTGTGCGTATCATTCCCTACCCGGATCTGAAGTCCGCAGTACTATGTCTTTCTTGTGGAGGAGCCAGGCAGGCAAGCCACCCTGAATGACAGGAGTATTCATCATTCACTTTGTGTTCATCAACTGGAATGTTGCGTAGTGTTTCTTAATGTTGTAAACAATAAATTAGATATTTCAAATCATACTATATAGTACACAAAGCAGATTACTTTCAAGTAATTAACCTGTAGTTAAGGCTCACTGCACCAAGGCCATATGAGCATTATTGCAGTTTAACATTGGAATATATAACAAACAACTACTGTTGAAAAGTTAAATTTTCTTCTTCTGAATTTGAAAGCAGCTAAAGGCAAATACATTGTGTCTTACCATGTCCCACTCTGCACATATGTAGGGACCAGGCCTAAGAATGACCAATAAACCAATGTCATGAGCAATCTGAAGAAAGTGTGGCAAATCCCGATCTCCACTAAAATTGAACTGGCCTGGATACTCCTCATGGTAACTCCAGGGAATGTATCTTTGTAGGAAATAAGGAGGGAGTACACATTATACATACTGTATTTTGTTTAAAAATGCATTGTATTGTATTCTTACCTGAATTGGTTAAAAAATGTGATTTATAGTCACAAATAGACAAAAACAACTTCCTTAAGCTAACAACACAAATTTAATTGGCCTTTTCCTTATACTATACATGCATGCACGCACGCACGCACAAAAAAAATTAGGACAAAAGTGAACAGTGTAAAGACTTACATCTGAATGGCATTCAATCCTGCCATATACATCTTAAGCAGACGATCTTTCCAATAGACCGCTGGGATTCTGCTGTAATGGATGCTCCCAGATATGTAGCGAAACACTTCTCCATCTTTTTGAAAGCAGTCATTCTTGTAGTCCACGGTGAATGAATAGGGTACCCCTAGCTGATGGGCAATACAGTTGAGATAACATTAGTATAATTTTAGGGTTATCCATTTTAAATTAGACAAATATATAATTGTTCTGCTGCTTGGGAAATAAATAGTCCCCTCAAAAATAATTGGAACTGCAAGACATATGTCTTTGTTTTGCTACAGTACTGAAGACAATATAAAATGTAAATTAAGGACAGATCCCAATATCAGATTGTATTTCCATCCAAATTATTAGGTGACCAAATGTATTGGAATAAGTTTTATATAATTTAAATGGTGTTAGCTATCCCAGAGAAAGATCTTTGGGTGTGTATTATATGTGTAACTGTATGTTGTCCTGCACATTTGCACTTTGTCTTGGCCAGATCACCGTTGTAAAAAAGAATTTGTACTCAATCGGCTGATCTGGTTAAATAAAATAAATAAAAAAGTGTTGCTATTTGAACTTGATCAAAACATAAACACCTGCCTCCCCCTTCAATGCCATACTGCTCCCTCACAAGCTCTGCCCCCGATATTGGACACGCATTGCCAAGGCTGAGATAGTGATGTGTGGTCTCTGCACCACTTTGTTTGTATACCATATATGATTTATAGAAACACAAGATTATATTTTCAACATGCACACAGAACAGACAGTTATCAGCTATGAGTTGAACCTTGGTTAATATGACACTACCTTTAATTATATGAAAGTATATTCCATGCTTACATTAAAGTGTAACTGCACGCCAGCCCTGAGCCTGACTCCACCCTATAACTTTAGAAAAATGCATCAAGGAGCTGAGTGAGGGGAGGGAAGGCGTGAGAGGGACCCACATTAACGTTAACATTTGAATTTGATGACGCATGAGCATACAAAGTGTACCGATAAAAACCAGCCACGTCCCGGGGTAATTTTTATGATGTATAGATCCGTTTTCAGCACATTTATAAATTTGAGAATTTTGTCAATATTAACACAATTACTTCATTTACAGCTGAAAACATTTTTAGGGTGCAGTTACACTATAACTACATCAAGCCTGTGACCTCAGGAGGTTTCTTGCTGTCACATCGATGTAGGAACACACTCGCTGGACGAGTTCAAAAGAATGATAATTTAATGCAAAACTTAAACTGCTAACAACACACTCAAATGTTTAGACTTAAACATGAAACCTATATCAGGGCACAGGGGACTAGCCTCCGGCAGGTAAGTTAAATTCAAGACAACAACGGAATAAACACAGGAGTATAAGTAGGGGTTACTAAACATCACCAGGTGAGTTTTATCACAATAATTAGGGTTATTGTCTGTTGCTGCCGGCTGCTGGCGAAGCCGGGGATGACACTTCCTTTGTGTCATGTATTTTGTGTTACTGCATTTCAAGTTTGGATGCATTTCTCTATAATTTGACAGACAATGTTTTTGTAGACTTCTGCATTCAACCTACTGCTACCATCATGAGTTACATTATCAATATTAGTGAGCTCACACCACATACAACCTTGCGAGCCCAAGCCATGACACTTCCCTCGTCATGCTTCACAGATTATCTTTTGTATCATGAGCATATGTCTTCTGTCCTCACACCTTGGCCTTTCCATCATGTTGGTAGATGTTCATCTTTATTTCGTCAGCCCATAACTTTGTTCGAGAACTTTTGTGACACATCTCTGTATTTTTCTTTCAACTGTAATCGTGCCTTCCGATACTTACTACTGATGAGATTCAGTAGTAAGATTTTGATTTTCTGGTAGACCTATACCCTCTACATTGCTGACTTTTAGGGATTTTATTGGTTGATTTGAGATCAACCCTTTCTTGTGGGTTGTGGAGCGTCCTTGTGATGTCACTGACGTATGTTTTGGGGGTTTTCATCACAGCTCTCACAAATTCTGTCAGTTTGTTGTTTTCCTTGGTCGACCCATTCGATGTCTTTTGTTCATAGATACGCCAGAGTTTTTTTTCTCTCTCATGACATTCCATATTGTTATAAAAGGCTATACACAATGCTTGTGCAATGGCACTGACCGATTTACCCTCTTTTCAACACTTGACTTGAGAGCTCATTGATTTGTTCAAATGTAGTATTCACAGGCAAAACTCAAGGCTAATACCAAGAGTGGACATTAAGCCTAACTATGTTTTAACTAAGCAATCTAACAGAACTGGGGGAACAGGACATACCTGTTGTTAGTAACATGTCCCAATACTTCTGCTCACCCATAGTGGAATATACTGCATACAATATTATTTATTGTAGTTTATATTTAGGTAGGGGACATGTGTCTTGTTGTTGCTTGTTTCTCTGTATTTTTGTGTCTAATTTAGTTCTAGTTACTAAAAAATGTAGGCTGTCTGATACAACAGGCATTATACTGTAATGGTATGTTGTTTAACTCATCTAAGCATGCTAACAGCAGATATATTCTGATATGTTGTCTCATTTTGATAACAAACTCTGCTAGAGTAGCAACACAAATTAATTAGCCTGGCTGTTCAGTACCTTTGGAGAGGACTGTAGCCTACAGTGCAGTGGCCTAAGGAACTCAGTGACATGGCAATCACACGGCTCAGAGCCTTATGACAAATATGGCATCTCAGGTGACAAGTATTTATGGTCCAGTAGCCTACTGCCAAACTAGCAATGGTGTTATTCATTCATTCTGATTTAGTTTGAGATACAAATGTGTACAAAACACATAGAGCTCTACACTCTCAAATCTCAAACCCATATCTAAAACGTTGAAGACTGCAATATTTTAGTGGTATGCCTACTGTATTACTGGTACTCTACAGTAGAAAGCCGTACGGTAATAAACTGTAGAATAACTTACTGCATTCCCGAGCAGAAACAATGTTATGATTTCAGGTCTGAAGTAAGACATGAGTCGTCAAAGTGACTATCTTCAAACATCAACTGTTTAATAATGTAGCCTCCTACTACTAGTATACTGTGTACACAAATGGATAATGGAACAATGGCTACCGGCTACTGTTTTCAGACTTGCGGAAGTCATGTCATGTGATACGATGGACGGTAAAACGTCATCCAGAGTAGACCCTCATGACCGCGCCCCTTTTTTGGGGAAAAACTCATAGACGCAGACGGCAACAGCCAAACTGGTTTAAATTAATAGCGTTACAGTATGTCAAATTGTTGCTCAAACAGTAAATCCAAAAATGCTTTCGTGCGAATTATGCGATGCGATGTGTTCTCCTACTACTTCGTTAAAAATATTGCGATAGAAGGTGGCTTTATGGCTAATATATACGGTGAATAACCGTGGTAAAGGCAGTTTTACGTTTGATATTCAGACATTCAGATTTACCGCAACTTTGTGGTCGGTCTTCACATA
>JAODUK010056528.1:0-18338 GCA_027564635.1 Typhlichthys eigenmanni
ATATAGTGCAGTGTATATATATATATATATATATATATATAGTGCAGTGTGTATATATATATAGTGCAGTGCATATATATACATACAGTATATATGATGACAGGATACTTTTAAACCTGTCTTTACCTTTGGCCAGTACATATATTTAAGTGCGTAGTGCAGCAGCAAAACACTGATAAATGCTTGTCTCGAGGTGTTCTTGTGGTCTGGTGTGTTTTGAGTGACAGCTTGCTCCGGGGAGGGTAGTTTGATGTGGGTTGAAGGCCCAGCCTAAGACCCATGGTTGGACAAGCGCTCGGATAGGGAAATCCAGCTCAGTTGAGTCTGCTCTAAGGCGTAAAAACTCATTTGGATACAGCCTGACAAACAAAATAAAAGGCAGGAACTTCTGGACTGTTACACAGTTGTCTCTACTCTACAGTAAATGCATCAATAGCTGCGTTTACATGGACCTTAATATTTAGATTGGCCCAAAACGAACCAAAGTGCATCATTTATAAATATTTAAGTCGGAATAGAAAGGCCCAACCCGATTGAAATTGCGATGGCACATATACACCAGCTCGTATTACAGTAGATGACATCCTGTGTTCACACGGAACCCAAAATCTTATAATCGGAAGGATTTAGTTTGCCATGACAAAAATAATGTCTGTGTGAACCCACATAATGTACATACAGTTTTTCAACAAAATAATGAGCAGTATGGGCAGTATTTACTTTTCTTCAGTAGTACTGTAGCCTGGCAAATGTATTCACAGTGTGTTGTTTCCATATACACCAGTGGCAAACAGTATTTACTTGTCTTTAATAGTAGTATAGCAAATGTATTAAGTGTCTTTTATCCATCTACACCTGTAAAACAGATTGTGATCTCCTGACACCAGATGGACAATAAAAAGCTTTTTGGGAACAGTTATGATACACTATTTACTGTAATAACAAATATTAATAGAATGCGTTGCAAAATGCAAGGGGAGTGGAACATTGACCTCACGTCACCGTGACAATATGTGTTCTGCATTTCACCAGCAGAAATGGAGAATGCAATTGCCAATACTCTCAATAGTCTCTCTCTTTCCCTGGTCTGTTCCTGTGGCTTGATTACACACCTCTTATGTCATCAATCACCACACTATCCCCTTTCCTTGCTCTGTTTTGTTCTGTCTCGCTCTCTCTCTCTCTCTCTCTCTCTCTCTCTCTCTCTCTCTCTCTCTCTCTCTCTCCTGCATGTGTGTGTGTGTGTGTGGTGGAAGTGACATACTGTATGCATTTCTGCTGCAGTCAGATCCATTTGTATAATGCGTTTGCTCAGCGCTGCGGCCGCCGATGTGTTTGTGTCTCTGGATGAGCCCTGTGTTGCTGCCGCTGAGGCCGATCAGGATGCAGATTGCTCACATCAGAATGCATGGGAACAACACGTTCTCATTCCCAACTCGTCAAAATTGCAGCTTGGTCATTGGCCTTTCTCGTGAATTTTCAAAGCGTTCGAAAGCCTTTGGCGTCGTAGGATGAATACTTCGGTCATTGACTGTTAAGACTGTTACGGCAAGGCTACGGAGTTACCACCACCGGTTTATTTTTTGCTATATGGGCATGCAATCTCAGCGCAAGTATTAGCTCCTGGCTGTAGATAAATAATCAATATGCAATCGAGACATGTTGAAATGTAATTACTTGTTTCTGTATGCAATTGTCTTCTGCGCTCATTTAATCAAATCTTAAGGTCAACATCCACTGAAGAGACGCCATAGTTCTATTTCCATTATGAGTGGTCAATTCCAAATATACAGTATGTCTAGCTTTATATTTAGTTTTTGCCAAATTACCTAATTGTAATTAAGTTTCCCCATTGGGACAATATTTTGAAACACAATGATGTACTGGAAATATGTGATGTACAGTAAATTATAGATTACATAAAGTATAGACAATATATATACACATGGCCATGTTTATGAATATGATGATGCCAGTATACATGAAACATCAACCAATGTTGACTAAGGTCAAATGAACAACAAATACTTTAGATATGTAGCAAATGCTTCTATCAAAAGTGTCTTACTGTGAGTATAGTTAAAGAGCAGGTTGGGGTTAGTCATTTGGCTCACTAATCCTTTACCCTGCATTCACACGGATGACAAACGAAAGAGACACACTTGTCACTTATGGGTTTTTCTGGCTTGTAGTTACTTATATGAGGATCATTTTTGTCAGCAACACATGCTGCTTACATTCCTATTGGCAGTCGCCGTGTTGCTTCACTCAGTATTTGCATAAAAAAGACCTCTAGTTTATTTCCGCACCGCTTTTTGTTGGCTTGCAAAGGCCGCTGCTCTAAATAGCCAACTGTCATTGAAAATTTTTGGCAACTGGTCACTTTGTCTCCCTCGCTTGTAAGGGTACTGGTAGGATGGTGGTGTTGGGGTTCGAACCCATAATCTGTTGACTGGGAGTCGACCAACCTTACCACAAACATGCATCCTAACCACCCTGGTTGCATCCTAACTGTCCTGGAGGGGTGTATTCAGTTCTCTGTGGTACATTCCCAAGGTTTCCTCTACGTTTTTACCCACGTTGTTTTTACAGAGGTTTTTCCTTGCTCCTTCCTTGGGGGAGGAGCAGATATGCAGTGTATCAATAACTGTGGATCAATAACTGTATATCTACTGAGGTAAATGCACACAGTTTCATCATATTCACATTATAGCAATGACAGTTTATGTATTTGTCACAATGACATGCACAACACCTTGCCCTAATTGCTCCCTGTGGCCAGGTGGCGCCTTGCATGGCGGACATCGCCATCGGTGTCTGTGTAAATGAGTGAATGTGAGACCATCCTGTACACCGGGCGGCAGGCTTGGAAAAGCACTATTTAAATGCAGTCTGTTTACCAAATGAAGCTGCGGTGAATCTGGGCCGGTCGTGGAGTCAGCTCCCTGGAGCAGAGTTGGGGGGGGGTTCAGGCTGTGGCACCTAGGTTGTGGAATGCATTGCCCCCTTTCCTACGCTGCTTGGATTCAGTGGAAACTTTTAAAAAGCAGTTGAAAACTCCTTTATTTAAAGAAGCTTTTAGTTAGACTGTAGGGTGGTGAGGCCGGTCTGAGATGTATTTCTGTTTATTTATGTGCTTTTGTTTAGTTATTTATTTGTGTCATGTATTTACTATTGCTGTGTATTCCCCTACAGTTGTGAAGCACTTTGATGTTTATCTGTGAAATGTGCAATATAAATACATTTTACTTACTTACTTACTTTAATTAGGGCCCTGGCCCAGGCCCCAGTGGCATGGGCACAGGAAAAACATGCAGGGACACGGATCCATAATCAAACCCAGTCCAGAAAGACCCGCTGTGTTGTTCAGCTGAAGCTCAATGGGCTGCATCTCCTGCCTGCAGCAGCACAATAGCATGTCCCCATAAGGGCCCTCCCCATCCATAGTGGGGACAGGAGCAGGCAGCTCAGATGTTTGCACCACTGTAGCTGAACCAGCACGGAGTGACTGATAGCGAGCCTGACCGGAAGCACCCAGGGAAGCTTGTGGCCTCATGAATACACATAGGACCCGACTGTGTGCGTGGGCCAGCTAAAAAAGCTGGCGTGTGCATTTGAGGAATCACTTGTTGTGGGCACCCAGTCACAACAAAGACGCCGCAGTAAACGCACGGCAAAGGGGAAAGTGGGCCGCCTCGCTGACGGCTGAATTACGACGGAATTGACTGGGTCGTGCGTGCGGAGTGGTGGCGGTGGGGACGGGCGCCGGGGGGTGGGGGGGAGCACGATTAGGAGAGAAAATGGAAGCGAGGCTGACAGAGAAAAGAATTGGCAATGAATATGACATCTCTTGTACGGAGCAGCGAGAAGGTTCGTTAAGACCACACACAGAGAGGATTGTGGGGGTTACGGGGGATTCTGCATGTGAACCTTTTATGAACTTCTCAGACGATGTGGTGCATTCAGATGGGTCAAATGTTCTCCCCGTCTGTAAATGGTGAATGCACTGCATCTATAGAGCTATCGGCCACTCAATGCACTGTACAGGATAGCCTCACATTCACCCACTCACACACACATTCATTCACACACCGATGGCGATGTCATCCATGCAAGGTGTCCCCTGACCACTGGGAGCAGTTAGGGTTAGGTGTCTTGCTCAAGGGCACCATGGTCAGGAGTTAGAGGGGTTCAAGCCAGCAACTCCTGGACCCATTGTCATCCTAACAATCTAATTTTAATTTAAGCAAAAGCTGAACTACCATTCAGTCCAAAATGTAGCTTTTAGGTATACTTTTGCTCAAATATGTTAGACTTATGGCCAATAACACTATTATTAAACACTACTACTACTACTACTGTACATATACCTACACACTGACTGTGTAGGTAGGACATACTGTATGTGTTAGGCCTACAGTATAATATACTGTGCTGTACAATACAGTAGGTCACTTAATAGGATCCTGGGATACTGGATAATACATATGGAAGTGACAGGAAGGTCTAGTGGTCTAGTGGTCTGGCTGTTGGGCTCCCAGTGGGAAGGTCCTGGATCCGAACCCCGGTGTTGACCTACCTGAAAGCATCCTTGAGCAAGATGCCTATAACCCCCTCGCTCCCTTTCACACACACACACACTCACACAGTGATCGATGAAGTCAGAGGGTTCTGAAACAATATTAGAAAGCCTCTTTTATGCTTTGATTTCATTAGAAAGCCCCTGGGGTAATGTCTTTCTTAAGGCGAAGCGCTCTATATTGTGCTGTCTGCTTGAATAAAAGCCCAAAAGTGAATACAAGAAGGTGTTGCATAATGCGATCTGCTCCGTCATCACTCATGTCTGTCTGCAGTTGATCAAGTAGTGTCGGAGATTCAGAATAACATTTGTGAAAATCTGTTCTAATTCTCACCGTGTATCACAGCAGCTTGTTATTAAGTGACTGTTGTTCAGCACATCCTGTGTGTGCCCCATCTTATTCTCACCTCTATCTGTTCTAATCTAGTGGAGGACAATGGAACGGATATGGTTGCCCTTGCTATTGCTGGCAGCGGCCTGTAGGGGGCAGGCATGTCCGAAGCGATGCATGTGCCAGAGCCTCTCTCCGTCCCTGGCCATCCTCTGCTCCAAGACGGGCCTGCTGTTTGTGCCCGGCGCCATCGACAGACGCACCGTTGAGCTACGGCTGCAGGAGAACTTCATCACGGGTACCCTCACAGTTTTCGGCATGTTTTTTATCAGTTGGAACGTGACATGTTCCAACTGACATTTAATCATATATACCCCTGGGTATAGGTTAAATCGGGATATCATCATCACTGGTACACTTATGTTGCACTCCAGACAACTCGTAGGTCGGTTTGTTTCCCAGTTGAATCTTCCGATTTTCGACCTCAAATTGCGCCACGTCCACGACGCTAAACATAAACAAAAAAACATGGCTGACCGTAAAAACTACAAAATAAAATTTTCGATATTGGCTAATTTGACATCAACTTACATATATATCAGGTTTTTACTATATGTTAGCATTTATTAATTTAATTAAATCCAGGCAAATATACTTAAATTGTCTTATAGATGACAGCATTTTCTACATAATGCGCCTCCATGGGTGCCACCATTGTTGTGTGACGTCAAATTGGGAACAAGTAGGAACTCCGTCATTGAGTGGAGTTCTATTGTATTTCTTCTAGTACGAAGTTTGAAATTCTGGACTTCATAGTTGTCTGGAACGCAGCATTACTGTAGAAGCCTGTCAATCAAACCAACCCATCGCATGTCAAGCATGCTGACGCTAATCAGATGTTCCTACAGTATCACATGTAGTCAGAATGTCCTACACTCATAGAATTCCTGCTAGAGTTCTGGTTAATGTCAAGTTCTGGAACTTCATCACAGGTGCCATTGTAGACTTTTCACACTTAGCCCGGGGTCAATCACATTTTAGAAGGTTCTTGGCTAAAGGCCGCCGCCCACTGGCGTCGTCGTTTGGCGGCACGTCAAGGAATGCAGTTTTCGACTAGACGGAGGAGCACAAATATCTGAAGATATTCAGTGCATGTTCATGGCTTGACGCTCGAGAAATTGGGGTCAACTTTGGCATCGACGCGCGTCAGACGCTGCCAGTGGCCGATGCCCCGTTAAAGTGAACTAGTTCTAAAATCCTGGGGTCTCTTGACGCACGTTGACGCCTTCAGTGGGCGGTGGCCTTAAGGCTGTGTTAGCCCCGGGCTAATGAAGCGTTTACACTGGCACAATGCTGGAACATTTTAAACTTCGACTTTAGCTAAGGGCTAGCTGGCCATGCTCCAGAGCAGGGTTAGCCCCGAGTTTGCAGGGTTATCTCCTGAGGGACTTCACCAGGGGCTAAAAGGTGCTAGTGTGAAATGGGGCTAAAGTAAACTGCATATTCACACTGCACTTCGCCCAGGGCTAAATGCATTTCTAGTGAGAATGTCAGGTTTTGGAACAGTTTGGGAGTGTCTAAACCCTTGAATGGTCGGGTATCAATCATTTTGTATAAATCATCCACAAAAATACTGAACATTCATTCTCTTTTCTAAACCATATGTTAGCACAATTGTCAAAAAGGCCACAAGCATAATTTATGAATAATATGTATAGGAAGAGAATAAGGGAAATGTTTTGTAATTGTACACCGCCTGCCTGTTCTTAAAAACACCAGGCACTGAGTGCAGATCATACAAGTGCAAATGAAATATGTTGTTCCAGTTGAGAGATCTTATCTCTCTCCTATTCTAATTCATTTGTGTTTTCACATCGATAGTGTTTTGTTTTTAAGACCCTGTTGAAAAGTCCTATAGAAGAAACCATGCTCTTTGATAGCAGAGGTACAACAAAGACATGTCCATCAATAGCCATTGACTTTAAGGTCCTTCATTTAAAAAAACAGAAATATTGGCTCTGGGTTCCAAAAATATCCATGGCAATATATTTCAAAAGCTTTTTTGATATCATATTTATATTTGTACTTATTTTGTCATCAATATGTACTCCATATGGGACCAATAAGCAGATTCACATTTAAAACAGAGGCAGAATAGCAGGTACAGAAAACTGCCTTTGGTTTACCAACCTTTGGTTTAAACTTTGGGACCTTCATGTACAACATAAAAGCTCATTCTGCACCTATAAAACCATTGCGAATTATATGCCAGTGTTGATACCTTACAACATATTTAACTTGAATACATTAAATAATATATATAATAATATAATTAATAAATAAACTTATATTAATAACTTAAATTTATATATTTATTTACATCAAACCTGTATTTGGTGTTAAACATGGTTTTACCTTGAATTATGACATCCATAATAAATGAGAGATTCATTCAATAGTCATAATAAAAATATATAAATAATAAATAATATTTAATGAAACAGACAGAAATCAGATAAAATGTTATTAACAAATAACTGACATTGCTTATTATATTGGTAATCTTAAATTGCATTTGCTCAAGATCGTTCCTCCAAAGCACCACAGTCAGGAATACATTATTGTAATATTACCTTAATAATGCATAGTATAGCTTTGCAGGTTTGACACATTCAATACATTAAATGACATTGACAACCACAGAAGCAATTATCTGTGAAAAAGGGATTCAGGCGGAGGTGTTTTAAACTGCAGTGCGCTTGTCTTTTATTCTGCCACTCTCATGACTCTTTGCACATGAAGGAGCGATTTAAAAAACATACTGAGCATGAGTCATACGCTTTTATAACAAGTTGTTCTGTAGTTTCAGACTATTTCTTTCCTAGAAAACATTTTTCCCTGCTCTTTCACTCTACTTATGTAAGCTAAGCATTTATTGTGAACTATGTTGTTCAGCTGAAGTTCACAGTTATGCAAGTGAGCTTGTGTCTCCCACACTGGTTCCTAGCTGTTCGGAGAAAGGACTTCGCCAACATGACCGGTCTCCTCCACCTGACCCTGTCCAGGAACACCATCAGCCAGATCCTCCCTGCAGCCTTCAGCGACCTGAAACGTCTCCGAGCCCTTCACCTGGACTCCAATAGACTGACAGTCATCAAGGTAGACAGGCAGGAGGGGTAGAAGAGAGAAGGGCGATGGCCTGAAGGATGGATGGAGGGAGGGATGGAGCGATGTGGGCCTGTGCCCACTTTCTATATAAATACATTTGACTTAATATATGTATACTACAAAGATAGCGAGCAGTCAACACTCAGTGTGGGTAGAGCACATGAAGCTTCAACGGACCAAGGAATATTCAGTGCCCAAAAGTTGTTGCTGATGTTTGGATTTGAGTTAAGATTGGGTGGCCAACTCGCGCCGAAAAGGCTGTTGGTTTGATACCCAACCTGCATACCTGTAAGCATTCTTGAGCAATATGTCTATCGCCTACCTGCACCTCAACACTGTCAATTGTTTTACCGTTTTGTCCAAGTAGTTAAAGTAACTAAGAGCGGGCTTTGGATCAGTTTATTTTTATATATATATATATATATATATACACAGTACAGGCCAAAAGTTTGGACACACCTTCTCATTCAATGCGTTTTCTTTATTTTCATTACTATTTACATTGTAGATTCTCACTGAAGGCATCAAAACTATGAATGATCACATGGAATCATGTACTTAACAAAAAAGTGTGAAATAACTGAAAACATGTCTTATATTCTATTTTTTTCTAACTAGAATATAAGACATATTTTCAGTTATTTCACACTTTATTGAATATAAAAAAAAATACCAAAAATTATTAAAAAAATAATATTAAAAAAGAAAAATATATACAAAAAAATTTATATATAATATAAATGTAAAAAATAAAGAAAACGCATTGAATGAGAAGGTGTGTCCAAACTTTTGGCCTGTACTGTATATATATATATATATATATATATATGTTTTTTTTCTTTTTTGGCCCACAGGACGACCATTTTAAGGGACTGATTAACCTCCGCCACCTCATCTTGGCCAACAACCAGCTTCACTTCATATCGCCCCATGCCTTCGACGACTTCCTCTCCACCCTGGAGGACCTGGACCTGAGCTACAACAACCTGGTGGAGGTACCCTGGAACACAGTCGGGTGTCTGACCAATGTCAACACTCTCAACATGGACCACAACCTCATAGAAGACGTTCCTCAGGGTGTCTTCACTAACCTGCACAAGCTGGCAAGGTAAACGGGTGCTTGTGTGGAACGGATGGTTCAAGACAAAGCCATGTAGGAGAGAGTCATGCTAACGGAAGGTCGACATTTTCAATGGTCACGAGGTTCTTGGAGACGCAAAACAGTTCCAGGAAGTACTTGGTGGGCAAATTGAATCGATAAATACAGATTTATAACTTCATTTTTTGGTAGTTAGTAGTCAACAAATACATCGTTTTATATTTACAATATAATTTATAGGGTACTTCTAGCATTTACAGAAGACTTCCAGGAACAGTTTTTAAGTTCCACGAGCCGCCAATGCTGTCAAACAACTGTCCATTAGAGTGAACGAAGTTGACACGACTCTATTCTACATGGCTCTGGTTCAAGACACTAAAACAGGTGCTAGTATTAAAAGGTTCCTGGAAACTATACCGGGTTCTATTTTGGTGCGGCTGTGAATATTCAAATGGACTGCCCTAACAAGTATCTAATATAAAGTAGCAAGTCAGGGAGCAGTCAATCAAATGGGGTCTATGTACATCTACACAGGCCTCAGCAGCGGTCTAACCAGCTTGAGTATATTTTATAGTTTAATTATAAGAGGCTTACTGGTCTGTCTACGTTCTCACCCTTACCTATGGTCTCGAGCTTTGGGTAGGGACAGAAAAATTCAGATTGCGGCTACAAGCGGCCGAAATGAGTTTCCTCTGCAACGTGGCTGGGCGGACTCTCTGTGACCGGGGGTGGAGCTCACAGTAGAGCCGCTGCTCCTCCTCCGGGAGGATCCAGCTGAGGTGGTTTGGGCATATGTAAGGTTGTCCCTTACATGTGCCTGGTATGCCTCCAGCGTGAGGCATACCGGGCACATCCAACTAGGCCCAGGACACGCTGGAAGGCTTATACTGTATCTCTCAGATAGGAGTAGCTGGCGGATGCTGTTGCAGACAGGGATACCTGGGCAGCTCCAATGACCTGGTTGCCACCGCAACCCTAATGGACAAGTGGTCCACTAACCCCCAATTTCCACCGGGCGTGTCTATGTCCCATTCTGTCTTCGTCACAGAGCTCTTTTAAATGCAAGTGAACCACCAAAGCGTCCCAGAAACAGCTCTCCGCTCCGCAAAAAATAGGCGGAAGTGAAATTTTCTTGACAGAGACACTTCTGCCAATCGGACCGAACTAATAATTTTGGTTTGGTTTGTTGCTATGGAAACATAACAAGAAGCTCCGCTTCGGTGGAAATCAGGCGTAAGGCCCCGATCACACAGAGACGTGTCGCTAAAGGCGAAGCTTTGACAAACACTTGATCACTGCCTGCGCCAAAGAAAACGTCTGCGTGGGCCAACTGTCACATTGACAAATGAAAAGACGCTGAAAAGTTTGGAATATTTAAACTTTTATGCACGTCTAAATAAACGGACGAAAGCGCATGCCAGGTGCGCCATAGGTACCATAGGAAAACTAGGGTTTTGCTTGTGACGTGTTTCTAGCTACGTGTCTCTGTGTGATCGTGCCCTAATGGATATAAGCAGTCAAGATGATAGATGGATGGATCAAGAAATGGTTTCACCTGACTGATAAGAATGGGTGATAATTGTGATTGAGCTGATACAGTACGATGTGTCCCTCCCATCTCTACCCGGACAGGCTGGACATGACCTCCAACAAGCTGAAGAAGATTCCGCCGGACCCGCTGTTCCTGAGGATCCCAGTCTTGGCCAAGTCCAAGGGTTCTCCCCTCACCTCGCTGGTGCTGAGCTTCGGGGGGAACCCGCTCCATTGTAACTGCGAGCTCCTCTGGCTGAGGAGGCTGACCCGCGAGGATGACCTGGAGACCTGCGCCTCACCGCCGGTTCTCAGCGCCAAGTACTTCTGGACCATTCCTGAGGAGGTGGAGTGCTTCAAGAGCTGTGTTCATTTCAACTAATTTAGAACCTATTTCATTGCTGCATGATATACACAATGTATATACTGTATATGCCATAACAAGTCAGGCCCGGGGGCCGGATCCGGCCGTTAGAGACATTCTACCCAACCCGGAACATCAAACATTTGAAAAAGAATACAACATAAAAATACTTGACGAACTTTGCAGAATATGTTACTTTATGTACTGTGTAAAAAAACATTGTTAAAGTTAACTGAACTGATAATGAAAATGGTGTTGCATAGGAATATGCATAAATGTAGTTAATTATTTTGTATCATTTTATTGTAAAATATTTTAGCATGTTTTTTAATATGTGGCCTGCGATGTTCGCTGACATTTTCAATGTGGCCCCCAAGTGAAAATAATTGTCCACCCCTGGTATATACAGTATACACAGTACAGTATAATGCATATTAGGAGTGTCACAATATCTGATTTTTAGTACACAAATTATCATGGTCAAAATAACGATAACAATATCATTACTTAAACTTTGTTTATTGTGTGTTTTGTTGTGTGAGGTATCAAACTCTGTAGTAGCACCAAATTCCCAAAAAGATGGCGTTGTGTCTGCAATCCTTGCTGGGATTTCAGCTTTGTGATTCAGTACTGTGTTTTTATTTTTATTTATTTTATTTAATTATTTATATATTTATGTTTTTCATAGAGAATTGGATAGCTAGACAAAAAATGCAATGTTAAGGGTAAGTTAACTATATCAGTTGCTTTTGATAACAATCGCTTTGAGATTTAATATTGATACTTACAAATGTGTTGATGGTGACATTTGGCAATAGGGTTGCAATGTGCTTTCTAGCTCAGGGCAGGCAATGGCATGTTATCAATGAATGATGGCTTCTCTAGTTTCTTGTCACTTGTCACAGTGGAGCTCGTGGTGTCTTTTAGAAATGTTAAGAAAAACATAAACCACTTGTTTGCTGATTTCATTGTTTGTGTGTCTCATACCGTTAAGCCTGCAGCACACACCACCTGAAACCTCATGTTATATACAGTTGTGGGTCCATTGGGTCCAAGGCGCTGGATTGTTTCGACAATATTATATGTATATTTTTGGCACGATATTAAAAAAAATTTATTATCACGGTTATAATCAAAACCGGTATATCGCGACACCCCTAGTATATTTAAACTTTATCTGTAGATATTATGATCAACATTGCCGTTCAATATTATGTGACAGATAGATAATGTTACTAAAAACAAAAATGATAGCATTGATACTCTGTGTGAGGATCTTGTTTAACCTTGTTAAACAAGCCAAGCTATGGCTACAAAAAAGTATTATTTCTTAAAAGGCAATATGACTATTTTTCCTTCTACAGGAGTTTATCTGTGATGCCCCAGTAATGACCCGTAAGTCACCACGCACCGAGGCCATCGAAGGCCAACCAGCCAGCTTGAAGTGCAAAGCAAACGGCGATCCAGAACCGGAGGTCCACTGGATCAACCCCGAAGGACGTCTCATCTCCAACACCTCCAGGTGCTAATGCTATTTACATGCTATTTAGCATTTGGCAAGAACAGCACCATCTAGAGCATAAACACTTGTTATTGCAGTACATTTCTTTTTAAAATGTTTTATTGGCTCATCTCATATCAGTTAACCTGACATGCCAGAGGACTTGTCACAAGTCCGTCTGTAGAGCCGTATATTGCAACTGTTTGTGAATGGCTGTACTGCCAAGTGAATACTTGACTGAAGTATTGGGAAGATTGGGTGAACCATCTGGTCGTTTTCGCTGTCGGCACCATGGTCGGCACACCTAAACCACACCCATATAGCTATAAACACAACGTTGATTTGATAACCACGCCCGTATAGCTATAAACACGACGCTGATTGGAAAGTTCAGTTGCTACTCAGACACATTCAAAATTATTCCTAGGCTTCCCAAACTGATTCTCACTGCGAAATTAAACTGAAGCTTGCAAGATCGGGACGGTCTCGCGAGGTTACATATCAGTACCAGGATATTGACTTGCGTGTGTTCATGTGAAGTACCATTGCTGTGCCATATGCTTCTACTGTCCGTATGGGTTGCTTTTAGTGTTTGCTATTATTGTTATTATAATATTATATTACATACTACCACTATCAAAGTATTTGTACAGTATATAACAGGATTGGAACTCTCACGGTGTACGCCACTTTGTGTTTCTATGTACATAGCCAGGGCTGTGTAGATGTATTGGAATGGAATAGTTTTTTTCAACAGAGAACAGTAAGCTAATAAGCTAGATATTTGGTGAATTTGACAAAAAGTCTATTAGCTTACAATTAGCTTGCAATAGCTGACTGTACCTTTATTGGAGGGGATAATTAAAGTCAAGGCATCATTTGAACTTGTGCTGGTCTCCAGGACCCTTGTTTTCCCCAATGGAAGCCTGGAGATTAACGTGACGACTCTGAAGGACTCGGGAAACTTCACCTGCATCGCCTCCAATGCCGCGGGGGAATCCACCGGACGGGTGGAGGTAGTCGTGGCGGCGACGCCCCACCTAGCCAATAGCACGAGCCGCAGCCGGGATCCTTCCTCGGAGCCGGCGCCGTCCGACATCTTGACGTCCTCCAGGGCAGCGTCGCCTAGCAATGAGACGAGGGGTGCGGACCGGAGGGTCTCGTTGGTGGAGCTGACGGGTAACTCGGCGCTGATAAGATGGAGCAGTCAGAACCCGTCGACAGGGGTCAGGATGTTCCAGGTCCAATACAACAGCTCTGGGGATGACGCTCTTGTTTACAGGTCTGTCTGTCATTTCATGCTGTTGTGTTCATTTGTTTTGACATGGCGATATACAATAGAGAGTGTAACAAGAAGGTTTCCATCAAAGTGAGTGACAGCTGTCCTGCTATACTCTCTATTACAATAATGACTGAGCCCGTGTGAAAACCTTGTATGTCTCAGTGCCACTATTAGCACATGCAACACACCGCTCTTCTGATTTATATAAGCCCCGTGTCCACCAAAGCCTTTTTTGCAAACTCAGCATTTCGCTGAATATTCAGGTATTTGTTGTCTTCAGATGGACTTGCTCTTGAGTCGTTCATCATATTGTACAAGTCTTCTCTTGGTCTCTCAGCACATAGGTGGTGGTCTTGGCTGCAACAAAACAAAGCAAATTTTATTATGCAATAGTTTGGACTGCTTCCTGGTAAACGTAGACCAGATATGTGACCATAGAGAGGTACACACTTGTAACAGTAATGTGTTTTCCTATCCAGTAGGACCGTTGTTGAGTCTCCTTGTCGAGTCTCCTTGTTGAGCGATACTAGTAAACAAGGAACCGTGGATCTGTGTGTAAGAAGCCACTTGCCTCACTAGCAAAAGACTCTCCTCTGCAAGCAAGCTCTGGGAAAGCCCTGTTTATTTTCACTTTGTGGTGGGGTTGTCATGGCAACAGGTGGTGGAAATTCTTCCGCATGTGGATTTGTGAGTGGCACAGGCACTGCCTGTCATGTCGTGATTGACTGCGAAGACGCATTAATTTTAACGAATGAACAATGAATGGTAGATGATACTGTGTTGTAGGTGATGGAGCTGAATGTGTGTGGGTGTGTGTATGTGCGTGTGTTTGTGTGTGAGGACTGCAAAAAATGCCAAATCAAATATAAGTGCAAATATACTAGTTATGAGCTTATGTACATAAAACAAGCAAGTTTGGCTGCCAGTGCAGTACGTGAAATTATCTTGATACAATTTCCTAAATTAATTGCATTTACTTAATTTAAGTCACTAGATAAGCCATTTATATTAGAAAACAGCCCAACTAGATTTTAAATCTAAAAACCAAGATGATCACACTGAGTTAGATGTTCATTTTTGCTGTGTGTGTGTCCGTGTGTGTGCGACAATGTGCTTAGCTAATCGCGAGGCACGTGACTTCTAAGCGCGTCTGACCCAGGTTTTTACGTTGGTCAAATTAATGTCGTCCTGGTTTTTTTGACGGTAATTCCAACTAATCAGAAGTGCCAAGTGCGGCGCTCCTCTACAAATCACAATCGCAATATCTGTCAGAAAAAAATGTATATTTTCCCAAAATCGCTCAGCTGTATTGTGCGTGTGTTTGTGCGTGCGTGTGTGTGTTTGTGCGTGCTTGCGTGTGTGAGTTAATACCACGCATGGCCACAAGGGGAGACTAACAGATTAGCAGCCTGCCTGTAGTGCAGCAGAGATGTGTGGCTGCTCTGCAGATAAGCCTTCTCTAGCTAGCTGTCCTGCTCTGTACAACCACACCTCACAGAGCCCAACCTACATAGGCCTGGCAGGGCCAACCAGTCATTGTGAGTTCAACGCATGGCAACAGCTTTCCTGCATAGCAACCGCACTAAAGAGCTGTTGTTGTACAATGGCCCTGTGTCTGTCTGTGTGTCTGTCTGTCTGTGTGTAGAGTGTGACGTTTGCAACATTTCTGAAACTGAGACCGTGCGATTTTATGGTTTTATGTCGCCATTCCAGGCAGAACTGCAGTTTGCACACACGCACCCCCAACCCGCTGCAGCTACAGCCTGTTGGGCTCTCGTATATACGTTGCTACTTTAACAAAACAGCTTTTTTTTTTCTCACAATTAACACTAGATTAGAAACACGAGCCTTTCATAAATTGATTGATTTGTCGAACCGCTACACCCCCGGTAGAGGGTTGTTTGTATTCCTTGACAACCTGAAGACATGCGGTAACACATGCACGCCCACGTGCACGATTATCTTCCACAGCAGCACTGGCGGTTGTGTGCACTTAGAGCACAATGTGTATTTAAGCACTGAAAACACACTGACACACACACAGATGAAAACACACATTATGTATCCTGTATGTGCAAAATGTGTATTTGACATCGGTTTTTAAAAGTGTGGGTCGTCACCTCCCCCCATTGCAATTATGGAGATGATGATTTTCTAAAATATCCATATTTTCTTACTATGGTGTTAATAATTGTTTTGTGCTATTGTGTATGTTGTATACCGATTTGCTGTAGGGGCTCAGAACGGTTGGCAAACTCTGCTTATTAAAAAAAAAAAAAGAAATCGAAGGAGAACTTGCATGATACTGATTTGTGTGGCTGAAATGATGCACTTCTCTACGACTCCTAATAGCCTTTCCCTGTAATGGTGAGTAATCGCTAGCCGTCACAAGGTGCAGGGAACGATAATTAATTTTGTTTGGAGCTTTTGTATGGAGTCCAGGAATTCACTAGAATGCTTTAATGTTGTAGTTTTATTAATTGTACTGCGGAATGTTTTCTTGCCTTAATCTTCAATTGAGAAACCTTGTAACTTTGTTAATTTTAATGTTTTTAAGAGGGGAATTCCTTTGATGGCTACAACATAATCTTTAAATCTTTAAAAAAAATTCTAAAAATATCCACACAGACTATTGAGGTTATTGTATTATTGTGCTACAATTAAACACTCAATTTAAAAAGCCATTCATTTATTATAAGTATTGCCAGTAGGCCAGACATTTTCAAATGACATATAAAGGCAGCTCTCTGAATTAATCTCCAAGCCCCCAAACACATACAACCAATACTCAAGCTATGGTATATTTTGACCTCACCTTCTGTAATAACTATTACTTCCGCTCATATAATTCACATAAGAAAAACTGGTTAGCTAGGAGTGCGTGACCATTTTCCCACAGCCTGGGCTAGTTATCTGAACAGAATTATACTGTACTCTGGGTTTCTTGCTAGCTTCTGCTTTCATCCTGCCATCTTTATATTATGCTTTTAATTGCTGTACCACATGAGGTTGCTTTAGTGACTGGGAGAACTAAATATGTGTTGCCCTGAGGATTTGCCACAGAGTAACTTCTCTGTAGGCAGCAAATCAAATTTGTAAACAGTGTTGTTGTTGTCTTAATGGGTTAGATTATACGTATGAATACATAATACAACTATTTTGAATAACAGAGAGGCCATAGACATGGAAACAAGGGTTGGGTCTGATACAAACAGTGATATGTTGTTTATTTAGATGAAAATGGCAGAGGAAAGTTATGTCTCATTTACACGTTTTAATCTTAACCTCTATTGTTCAGTATATCGCAACAACAAAGGAATTTGCCTTTCTATTCCATTTCTTTTGGAGGTGGCTACATATGACATGGACAGGACATTACTATTGACAATAACAACATCATAGCATAACACAATGGCATTCTTATTCGTACATGTTAGTGTTAGAATTGAATTGAATATAAGTCAATGTGTGGCAGGTTCAGATAATAACCTAGCTAAATATAAGCCCACAGCTGTCTGTAATCAGCAGTAATTAGTCAACTACAGGTTTCAAACAGACATTATCTTCTGTGTCTATTTAACAATGTCACTATTGTCATTTGTGTCACTGTAACTTGTGTAAGGTGTATAGAGGGGCTTTAGATAGTGCACACACACACACACATACACACACCCGCACACGCACAGTAGGCATTACCACAAGCATGAATCTAAAAAGAAGATCCCATGTTTAATAATAATACTATAAATTATGAGCTGTAGCTGTTGGTAACATTATTTTTTTTTTCTTGCGTATTATTTGTTCATACAGAGAAGACCCACTGAGACTAAAGCCTAATTTACAGAGGTGCCCTAGGTTGCAAGCAAAAAATATGTTCATAATATTTTTAAAATAATAGAGCTATAAAACTATATTTAATACATTACATTTCACATGTGCTATGGACACCATATCTTTCAATTTAAGATCCTTTTGTATACTTTTCCAATGCTTAGGGGTGCAGATGGAGAATTATTTTGTACCATTATTTGAATGAGTCCGAGGAATGTCAAGAACTATGTTTGTCATCGGCTGCCGGCTGTACGCTGTCTCTGAACAGCGAGGAGGTACTGTTCTCTATATCTCCGTTTATGAAAAACAAAGACGCAGAGACTAGATCTTGTGTAGGAGCACCACTAATCCCCCTCCCCGTGCGACGTGGATCACATCTTACTGCTGTCAGCGTGGAAGAGCTGTGCTTTTGTTTGTTAGAAAGAAAGCTCTGAATCTTTCTATGAAATATAATTGTCTAGTGTAAAACAACATACAGTATACCGAATACACAATTATTCTATTATGTACTGTTATATCTACGATATAGCTTTTCTACTGAATCAAATAAGTAAATATACTATGTACAGTATCTCCCAAAAGTGAGTACACCCCTCACATATTTGCAAATATGTGAGCATATCTTTTCATGTGACAACAATGAAGAAATTACA